>UELV01178634.1:0-19746 GCA_900490015.1 Megastigmus stigmatizans | reverse complement strand
CAATTGGTATTGATAAAATGTTACACTAATTTATTAAATGTATTTAAAAAATTAACAAATTAAGAATTGTGTGATATTAATAACCTAAAATTTATGCACAGAAAATCTATATATTTATCTACCGATTTTATAAAAATTGTAAATATTTAAATTCTGAATGTGTGTGTTGTTAGTATTTTATATTAATATGAACACTGGGATCGGTCACCTTAGTGTTAGTTATAGGTAGACACAATTGTTTACAATAACTTCTTCACAATTATAAATTAATATATCGTTTTATAAATTATGTTATCCAATGAATTATTATATATATTACATAAAGTTGAACATATGTTATTTCTTAAAAAATTTAATCGCAAAAAGATTTTAATATTCTAATCAATAAAATTGTAAAAATTTGTTGAAGTAGATTTGACAAACTCATACTTGTAAATCCCATAAGGTATGATTGCACTTAATTAAGTAAGTGGCGCCATCTGATGGGAGAGTGCCTCTTTATAACTTAAAAAAGGAAAAGGTCGGAAGGCGCTGAGTTATAGTTCAAATGTAGATCTCGATTAGAAAGGTTCAGAGGGAGTTTTCGTTTATTTTAAATAAAAGAAATTAAGAAAGAAAAAGTGGTTTTACTTAGATCCACCAGAAGCAAGAATAACTACAGTTCAAGCAGATTTCAATGAAGTTGACTATAGTTCTACTAATGGTGATAATAGCACTGATTAGAATTTTACATGATAGAATTATTTATATAAATCAGAAATCTTTAGTTGAATACATATTTCCATCATTAATTTGACTTAGAGACAGTTAGAAATCTAGATTTTTCATTGATCGTTACGCTATATTAATAACTATTAGCATTTTAATGTTATATTACGTTGGTTTTAATTACATTAGGAGGCACTTCATTGGAATTTTATCTATAATGAGTACCTAGGATAAATATCCTAGAATGTACAAATACATGAATAATATTCTATTCTAATTTGGTAGAACTTCTCTTGAGTCTTCATTCAAATTTCAATCAATGATCAAAATTTTTCTAAATTTACCTTAGAGAGACTGAAGAGAATAGAAGGTTTTCACAAATCATAATAGATAACTTATTGGAAATTGCCTTGTTTGAATTCAATGCCTCATTTATAGAACTCTATGTCCAAAGAAATACCACTACGATCCATGAACTAGGAAAAATACTTTATCAGGTGTCATGCTTAACTAATGAAGTAACTGAACAAACTCATAGTTTAATTGGACAGGAGTTACTTGAAAATTTCAAACATCTCTATCCTTACTGAGTACTTAGCTTATCCAACAACAGAATCTGAAGGGGCATTAAGGAATAAAGAAATTATTCCAAAAAGCTAATAGAAAAAGATGTGTTTATTCAATACACAGTAAACAAATGTGTAATGACTATCCCAGCCTGGAAATCCAGTTAAATCCAGCTGAATTTCCAGGCTGGAATTCCAGCTGGATGTTTTTCACAGGGAATAAATAAGCATAAGAATACAATTTTAATTTAAATGATTGCAATTGGTATCTAGGAACTGCTAGTAGAATCAAATCTAAGAATCATCAGAAGCTGGAGGACTGCTGGTACTGGTTAACATCTATTATTATGTTTCACCAAATCGTCTTCTATTGTTGATAAAATGACGTACATTACGTCTTCTTTACTAAATTTGTATCGTTTAAAAAAGGCATCTTCTGAGAAGTATTCAAATGGATTTGTACGATCTCGAATGTATCGTTTTGGGATTCTAATATGTATTTCATATATATTTCAAAGGCTGCTCTGTCCATAAACTCCAAAAAATCTTCCAGATCATCAGACATAATTACAATATCAACCTATAAAAATTAATATTATCTATTATTAGTAATATATTGTTAAATAATATTTTTTTACACGTGTATGATTGTATCTTCTTTGTAAAATCATCTGGATCAATAAATAAATAAATAATAATTATTGAATTAAAATAAAAATAAACCTATATTTATAAATAATCTAATTGTGTATAAATAAATTGTATACATTACCTAGGTAATTACAAGAATATAATATATGTATATTTTATATTCACTATGCCAGTCAGCTAATTTTTTTTTGTACTTAATAACTTATTTAAAAATACTTTGATGTTGTAATTTTACAACAACTTGTTTGAAGTTTGAACAGTGCTTATAAGCTTACACCACGAACTATCGAATATATTTAAAAGGCGCAATGGAAAAGCACAATGAGGGCTGTTCAGCCGCAAGGCTCATTAGATTTCTAACTTATCCAAATCTGAGACGGATACTTGAGTCTTGAGACTTAGTTTCGACTATAAATTCGGCCTTAGTTAGTTCAAATGTAGACTTTGATTAGAAAGATGATATTATTCATTAAAGGACTCAAAAAGAATTGATGAATTCAAACTCTCGAACCTGATCAATTATCAGAGCTTGAAAGAGAGAATGATACAGAACTCGATCAGGTTTAAGTAAATATACCCTAAATCGTAAGATTCTTGAATTAAATAATTTAGCATATGATCAGATACCCGAAAACTAATTAAGTGCACGATCAAAAATTTCAGAAGCCTTATTATGGCATACTAGATTTGAACATGCATCAATTAGATATCTTAAGCAAATTCAGAAAACTTATAAAGAATAAGAAAATATAAATATTAATGATTTCATAAGTAATTGTGAAATCTGTATTTTAACAAAATTAGAAAGAAAACCCATCAAAGAAACCAGACATTTAGTAGAAAACCCTTTAGAAAAAATACATACAGATATAATGGGACCCATAAACCCATATCTTTTTCAGGAGGAAATAAATTTATTACAGTATTTATTGATGATTTTTCAATATATGCCAGAATATTTTCTATTAAAACGAAAGATCAAACAGGAAACTGTCTTGATAAATTTTTACAAAATGCAAGAAATATCTTAGACAAAAATCAGAAAGTATGTTATATCAGAGCAGACAATGCAAAAGAATTTATAGGAAGAAAATTTCATGATGTCATGGAAAGGGAGAAAATTGATAGTGATTTTGCTCCTATATAGACACCAAAACTCAAAGGAACAGCAGAAAGGTTTAATAAAACCTTACAGTGGAAAATTAGAGCGTTATTGACTGAATCTGGATTACCGCCAATTATGTAGATACTAACAGCAGAAACCGCAGTACATGTATACAATAGAATCCCTCACAAAAAATTAACATTTCAAACACTCCTAAGTTTATTTGCCCCAAAAGAAAAACCACATTTAAATAAACTGAGAAGATTCGACTGTATTGCTTATGTATACATTCCAAACCCAGAAACAAATTTTTCAGATAGAGCGATTAAATCAGAGCTAGTAGAATATTTCAAAACAGGATATATATTCCACCGTCAGGAAAATTCTTAACTTCAAGAAATGTAAATTTTAATAAAAAATTTATAAAACTTATAAAGATCAGGAAAAAGCAAATTTAATTATTTTGACTCACAACAGTTTAGAAAAAGGAGAATCTCAAAAAAATGAGCAGTTAAAAGATAATATAACAAAATAAAATTAGATGAACCTCAAAAGAAAATCAGAGCAATGTCCATGAGAAAAGCCAAAGAAGGGAGAGATTTTAAAATATATGCTAAAACTTCAGATGGATCAACCTATATAAATGATACAAGCTTTGCCTTTTTCACTACTGAAAAATTAGATAAAAGTAAGATAATATTCAGAGACGTTTATTCGAAAAGACAAATTAATGAAAGTCTTGAAGAAGATGAACTTAAATTTTCATTATTAGCTACCATCTATAAAGATCCAACGTCTATTAAAGAAGCTATGTCTTGTTGTAATTCAGAAAAATGGAAATTAGCAATTCAAGATGAACTTAAATCTCTGGAAGACAATAATTTTCAGATTTTAGTAGATAGACCGACAGACAAGAGAGAAGAGAAAAAGGCAAATATCATCATTTCCAGATGGGTGTTTACAAGAAAAACAGGAGAAAATGGTGAAAAGATTTTTAAAGTCAGAATAGTTATCATAGGTTTTAAGGGTAGAAAAATATATGAACTTAAAGAAACTTACGCTCCTGTAACAGGACTTCCTTTAATCAGAGCTATTTCAGCAATTGCAAATAAATTTACTTTTGAAATTTATCAATTAGACGTCAAGACTGCTATTTTAAATGGATTGCTTAAAGCAGATATGTATATGGAGATACCAGAGGGGGTAGAAGTTGCTATCAGAAATCAGAAAAATAAAAATCTGCTAACTAATAAAAGCCATTTATGGATTAAAAGATTTGGTCAAAACTATACATGGAGAAAAGAAGGAAAAATAGTTTTTGTTATAGGAGGCAATGATTCAAATAAAATAACAATAATTATATCTAAATTAAATGAAGTATTTAAAATGAAAAACTTGTGTGAACCAAGACTTTTTTTAGGAATGAATATTGTAAGAGACAGAAAAACAAATTATTACTACAAATCAACCAGAATATATTGAAAAGGTTTTAACATGAAACATTGTAAACCCCAAAGATCTCCAATGGTAATCAAACAAAGAAAAATTAAGAAAATTTTAGAATCAGACCAATCAGAAAAAGAATATATAGCAAGCGAACCATATCGTGAAGCTATGATAGTTTATTATATTTATCAGGTACCACTCGTCCTGGCATAACGTATGCTGTAAATGTATTATCTAGAAGTCAAACAAAACCAACTTTAGAAGATTGGGAAAATGTAAAGCGAGTGTTCAGGTATAACTTAGATTCAGAGAAAAATTCAGAAATGGAAGACAGTCACAAATTAAAGAATTTTGATAAATTGGTAGAAAAGATAAAGGAAAACTTATAACTTAGAGAAAAGACTGGGATCAGAAAAACAATGGCTGAAACTCATGGGATTAAGTGAAATTTCTTGTAGTTGAAGGAATAATTAAAACAGCTTGGATTAGTACAAAAGAAAACATCATTGATATAATGACTAAACTTTTGGAATGGAGACACCACAATAAATTAACTAAGAAAATATTAATTTCAGATTAATATAAAAATAAGATTCATATTAATATACTATCTCAGAAAAACATTAAATTTGTCAAATAAACTTCAAATTCAGATACCCTGGTAGAAATTTATCTAGTATTATCGACGCACCCTGCTTATTATTTGGGGGCTCCGCTAAATAAGCTAGGCGTCCTTATAAAACTAGATAATTTTCTACCGGGGTATACGTTATTTTTTTGTTTACAGATGCAAAATATGATTCGGAGAAAGAAGATGTTTTGGAAGAATGAAGTTTTAAAATCATTTTATTATTAATTTTATTGGTATATTATTTATTTTCAATTCAATTAGATATTTCATTTATAAAACACATATTTATACATTCGATTATCATTAAATATTTTAGATTGTAACCAGTTAGGTTATATAAATAAAAGGAGCTATTCACCTCATTCTTTAATTATTTAACAAAATTAAAATTAAAGGCAAAATATGTTTATTTTCAAGTTTTATATATTTAGTAAGATATAATGAAATATAGACAGAATGAGTCCATCTTTATGTCAAAATATTCAAAATCCATTAAACATATAGTGAAAGAGGAATTTTATGTTTATAGAATTTTGCAAATGAAATTAACCTATTTCGGCTCCGTTACATATAGTCGCGTACGTAACTATGTATAATTTTTAATATTATTACAGAATATTGTATGTATATTTCATATACTTATAATTTAGTGCACCTTATCTTTATCTTTTGCAAAATATTGAATAAAATATTATTATTTTACATTTCTGGAATCGATTATAGTTTGTGATATTTATAATCTTATTTTTTCTTATATATTCTTATATTATTTATATTTTTTAATAAATTATTACATATTATCTGCAGGAATAGGTATTGATTTTTTAAAATAAGCTTTCGATCTCAACGAGTTGAGACTTACTCACAGAGATGACACTGCATGTACAAAACACGAAAGGAATAATATATATATATAGTATTAATATAATTTTAAATATAAATTTAAGATCCAAATCTTAAAGATTATTAATTCATTACTCTTGATGTTGATGAATCACTTATCAAAAAAAAAGCAATATCATTTTAAATAAAAAAAATAACGCTGTATTAAACATTTACTTTGCATTGTTTATAACCTCTACTGGCACGCACCTAGATATAATGGAAAAGAAATTATTTTTTTTGTAAATATAACGTTAATCGACTATAAGTATATATAATGTGCAAGCATTTACAACAAATTTTCTATACAAAGACATATACACCTTGTGGTTAATTACATATGTCCGAACGCAAAAGAACAAATAATAAAAAAACGCAAAAAATGTAAATAACTCTATTTAAATTCATAAACTCAACGGCAATTTTTTCGAATGATTGAATCTTATTAAGAAATAGTATTTTTAGATTTTCCAATTCATTGCTCTTTCAAATTGTACTTATTGCTTCTGTTGTAAAATCAAAATTGCAAGATTGATTTTTTTTTGTTGCATAAAAAAATAATTATATATTTATTCTGAATAAACCCGGTTCATATTCGTAGATTTATATCTATGGAAGCTAGTTTTACGCATTATTTAAAAGTCTGTACAAATTCCAAAATAGGTTAAGAATAAAACTTGATCTATTATAGCCAGTATCTAGTCCTTAAGGATACTTGCAAAGTTAGCTATTTATGCATCTTAAGTCTTAATTGTAAGTTTTGATACAATTGAGCATCTAAAATTGAATAACATAACCTACTACAAGTGTATTAAAAGTATTCAGCACTTTTAAAAAGTATTACGCTTACTAAGTCAAGTAAAGGACTGAGAATATGTTCAGGGTATACGACGATTGTCAAGTGAATCCAAAATTTCACGACGATGGTATTTATCTTCCAACAGAGGGTCGATTGAATCATGTTATCCAACTCTTCCGCGAATGCATCATTGCCTCGCATAAGAGTCGCAGCGCCCAAAGATATTTGAGTCATGCGATGATCGATTACGAGAAGCGTCGCCACTTACGACACTACACGTACGTCATTCACCCGTTTAGTTCATTCAGGTAATTTCAACGAATTCTGCAAGGATATTTTTCTGCCAGATAACATATATCACCGTGTTTCGTTATACTCTCGTAGATACAATTGGAATGCCTTAATATCTGTGCTCACAGCCTTTGGATTATTTTATATCCCATTGCATGCCGCCTTTTACACAAAGAGCACCGTTTCCGTGCCCTGGACTATCGTCAAGAATATCCTGCTGTTTTTATTCTGCTGCGATATTCTCATTAATTTCCTAACGGGGTAAGACAACCGTACGATTTATACTGGGATTTCTTATTCTAAGCTATATGTATATGTAACAATGGATATTATTGTTATCATTGCTACATGTTTTGTTTTTCTTTAAGAGGCTCCTACAGAGGTCGAGCTACAACGCACAAGTACGCACAAGCTACACGAATAACACTGTTGATATATCTATATTTATGAAGCACAGCGAGTTACAACTGCTATACAAGCCGTATGGTGTAGTTCAAGCTCTGTAGGGGCCTGGAAGCTTCGGTTTTCAATTATTTAATAGTAATTGCAGTATCGAATTCTGAATAAAAATCTTAATAAGCAGCTATAATATAACATTATTTTCTCCTGATAAGGTATTTTGACAGTTATCAAAGCGTGGTGCAGCTACGACCCAAAAAGATAGCAACATTTTATCTGAGGAATGGCTTCATTTTCGACCTATTGGGCTCATTTCCAACCGATGTGATCTTCATCGGACCCTTGCGCCATCATGTAGTTGCTCGAAGGCTAATGGCATTTTCCTTCGTTTTTCGAATTTCCTCATTCCTGACGTACACCAAAAACCTAACACAAGACAATAACATACGACGTGCATTTTACGACTTGGGCAACACCATATATTGGCTTGTTATATCTCTTCACTGGCAAGCCTGCCTCTGTTGGATTGTTCCCATTGTAGTAGTATCCACAACCTCACCAAAAAGTCCTAAAAATAACTCTTGGATACATAAACATCATCTTTGGAACGAAACGAGAAACCACATTAAGTACGGTCACTGCTTGATGCGAGCCATTGCCACGTTTATGCATTCGGGATTCTTGGTGTGCGATGAGCCAGAAACTGTGGAAGACCAAAACCTTGTGGTGATTTTTCAGTTTATTGGCAGTTTTATCTTTTGCGTACTCATCGCGCGAATAATGCAGTTTTGCATGGGTGTGAACTCTTCGAAACTGAAGTACCAAGCGGCTCTAGCACACTTATCGCAATACATGAGCCACAAGCAGTTACCGCGCAAGACTCAGAGTAGGATACTGGGCTATTACGAATTCCGATTCCAGAGACGATTCTACAGAGAACAAGAAATCCGGTACATTCTATCGATGCAGATGCGTCAGGAGATTCGAATGCACTCGTGTCGCAAGCTCGTGGAGAATGTCACGTTTTTCAATAATTTACCCCTTTCACTGCTTTCGCGAATCGTGGCACTTATGAAATCCGAAATTTTCTTAACTAATGATTTGATTATCAAAGCGGGTCAAAAGGGAAATTGTATGTACTTCATTGCTTCCGGGACTGTGGCAGTGTACACATTAACTGCGAAGGAAGTTTGCCATTTGGAGGATGGTGCCCATTTCGGGGAAATTGCGCTGGTGATGCCTGCTGCCAAAAGAGTTGCGAGTGTAGTTGCTGTAGAGACTTGTAAGCTGTATAGGTTGGAGAGAGGGGATTTTGTTAAAACAATTCATCCATATCCTATGCTGTGGGATAGGATTAAAAAGATCGCCATCGAGAGGCACGAGAAAACAACTATATTGAATGCACAATAACTTTTTTGTACAATCACAATTAATGGTGTTTTTCTATGGCTAATAAATCATGTAATAATTTTAAGACCTCTGCTGTAGTTATTATTATTACTTGATGCTATAGTTATAGACTATAGCATTTCTATTCTAATAAAATTTACTCAAAGAACTATTGTTGTGAAAAAAAACTTATCTTTTCAAATGGTATTTAGTAGACGGTAATTACTTACTCTAATGATATTAAATACATCATTTAAATTAACTAGTTATAAATGCTAATGTCAAATAAAATACAAGAATCATATTATAGGTTATTTATTTTTGTGGTGCATAAAGTCTTAGATGCTCCAATTAGGCAAATAAATTGTATTGAAACTTTAAGAATCACATTAGAATTAAAAAAAAAAAAATAAGAATGTTTCTTGAGACAAAAGAAATAGTTATGACAAATGTTTATGAGACCAATCAGCTAATGAATCGACACCTTACATATCAGCACCGGAAATCCTGATTTTCACGCACTGCGTAATGCACAGTAGCGATCTCCTTTCTCCTCCCAGCAAGAAATAACTTTCGCACGACACTTTATCTAGATCGTCATAAATAATACGTCTGATACGATGCCACAGTACCTAACCGACTTGATCCCCGATAATAGCCATAAACGATTGAGAAATTGATTTATAACATCATAATAGAGGCTTAATAAATCACTGGGGAATAGAAAAATCTCATTAGAAATAAAATGAAAGTTCGCCTTACGTATACATTTTAAGGAAAAGTCGGCTTCGAATAAGCTCGAGACTCATTCATTACAATAGTTGCTTGATGTATGTGCTTGTCTGTATAGTAATGCAACAATTCGCCTTTGATCATTTTTTTCAAAATTTATATAATAGACTATATTTCTCAGACGGATTGATGTATAATATATTATTGTATTGTATTCTTTGTCAAAACCAACAATGAGTGTAATAGCGACTTAGAATTGTCAATTTGTCTTTATCTACTGAAAAACGAAATCATATATTTTCTACTGATTTTCTGTTTATCTTAATAGAAACGATCCCCGGTAGAAACCTCGACGAACATTTAGCTAGTTTGTATCCAGTTTCTAAAATATTCATCGGCTGATGTTCAGTTAATCATTACCGGTAGTAGATACCGTTCTAATCATCAGGTCTCGTTAAATTTATACTAGGGATGCATTTAGAAGACATTACCATTAATTTTTAAAAGTCTAAAGGTGCATGCATTAAAAGTCTAACTTTTATTAATGCCCTATATGGTTCAGTCGAGTCTTTTCCTTATAAGGAACCTTTTATATATAAAAGCTGGCTTATTATTCATTTTCTGAAGTATTCGGTTCCGTATTAGGTAAAGATTTTGTTCTAAAAATATACCAAAATAAATATGCATGTTCATGCTCTATAATATAGAATAGATGAAAACAAAAATAAGAATATTATATTCTTCAAAATAATATATAGATTCTTATTTGATTTTATTTCTCAAACGAATTTCTGTATACTAAATAAATAAACACCAGTTTCCAAATTAATACCGTTATATTCTGATCATAATAAAGTAAGGGGCTTTTTCATTTATATGTACTTTATTAGGTTGTCAAACTTGAAGAATCTTTTGAAAATGAACGATAGCAATTATTTGAGGGGATAGAACTATATAATGATACCACTGCTCAATAAGACACTGCAAGAAGTATAAAGTAACATATATACCTAAACACTTAGTCTTTTTTACGTAGCTCTTAAACATACATTTTAAAATAAACTCATTCAGCAAAAGACAAATAAGTTGTTTAGAAAAATTAATCGCGAGATTTCATTCGACCTGGAGATTGAAGCAGCACAACAATGGCTGACGTCTGGTCGGTAGAGGTACGCCCCCATTCGCAGGGCAAAACAATGGTTCGCGCGCATCGACGCATGGGCAGTAAACGCCAGCCAAGTCAGTGTGTTCTCTCTTCACTACGCAGGTACAAGGGAGAAAGACAAAGAGAGGGAGTAGACCTGGATGACAATGAAGCGTTCAGAGGAGGGTTGGAGGATCCCCATTGTCATAGGTCGACGATGCGCCTGCCTGGTAGCTTCGCGTATAGGGTTGAAGCAGCCTCGACTCGGTCCCTCCCGTTGTTCCTTCCTCGCGCGCACCTCGCGCGCGCGAACCCACCAAGCCTCGCCTCTATTGTACTGCGTTTGCCCGAGAGGGATGACACTATGCCAAGGAGATCTCGAGCACCTGAAAAGGAATTGTTTTCTCTGCATTGTTTTTCTTTTCCTTATTTTTCAAAGGGATTATACGTTTAGATAAAGGTGAGAGGCATGAAAGGTGCACCACTATTCATGTGAAAAAAATAAATTATATATAATTTCCTTGTAAGGGAAAAATCTATTTTGGAAAATTAACGCAAAACGTAGTTTTGAACTCAAAAATGTTTTTTTGAACGATTAATCGTTTCGAGAGTTGTGTAATACTTTCACATGTAGGTGCAACCTTTTCGACTATTACTAGATTTTTATTCAAGTATTTAATTAGCATATATTTATTTTCATGGAGGTTATTGTAATCTTGCTTATATTGTAATTTAATAATTGTAGAACATATATATTATTATGCAGAAAATAGGCCTGGAAGGTAACTGGATAATAAAATTAAGTTTATTATCTGCAATGAGCCGAGAATCAAAAAATAATTAGGTCATATTTTTAATTTTTTTAAAATAAATAATTTCAAAGGTTATAGAGTAGATACTGCGGGTCTGGATTACTGTGCCCTATCCTTTTACATAGGATACAGTAATCGGCAAACAGTAAATGAAGTATTAGAATTTTATAACAAGCAGACGATGTCCGGTAATAGAAGCGTAAAATTTACTATTTACAACATTATATAATTTTATTTGTTTTTGATGAAAGAAATATAGAAAACTATTTAAGAAATATATTAGAATTAATTAAAATATTTAGTGCAATTTAACAAAATCTAGAGGTCATCTGCATAATGGGCATAGTAACCGGGGCATCTACCCTAGACGCTTAAAGTTTGTATATTTTTATACATGTAAATTTATCATGGCATATATACCTTAGTCATGGTGTAACGTCATTTGAAACTGAATTATTTGTTCACTCTTTGAATAAATGAGAAAAGAAAAAATATGCCTTGATTCTTTTCATATAAAGTATCAAAATACGGGATGAAAAAAGTTCGCTAATCTAAAGGTTGTAAAATGTATGTTTAATTTTATTATTAAGCCAAAAAGTGGTAATTCAAAATTGATCAATCTGTTTAGTAAAATTTGAAGGGCCCATGCAATCCGGCCCTTCGAGCTGGAACCTCGTTGATACTGCATTTTGGAAAAGTTAAATAATCTTTTTTGATAATGAATGAAAAAAGGCTCCAAAAATACATTTTCATATTTGAATATTCCAATTTTATAAAACAACAGAAATGAGCTCTAGAAAAAATATGTTTGAAGTGTACTAGTATCAGTCGGACGGAGTAAGGCAGGCATTATCTGATTATCCGACTACATCATTGTAGTAATGAGTTCGAGTTTAACCTGTATATATATTTATATCTTTAAATTAAAAGGGTAGCAAGAATTAATATAGTTATTAAAAAAGTCTTTTCGTGGTTCAGTGTTCTCTTGCATTTTGATAAAGTACATACCTAACAATTGCACTAATTAGCTTTTATTTTATAAGCATAATTTATTCTATAACGTACACACGTAGAGCTAAAAAATACACATGATAACTGTACATTATGACAAAGAAATAGAAAGAAATCCCAGTAAAAAGAGTCGGTAAAAAAAGCATTAAAAAAAAACAAGGGTAGCATGGATGCGAGGAACATGTTTGAAAAGGATAGGAATAGAGAAAGATGAGCGAGGGTGGTCGAGCGCCACGATCCGCAACTCCAACTCGACATACACATGCACACGAGGAGGACGAGTGTCGGTCTCTTTCTCTCTCTCTCTCTCTCTCTCGCTCTGCAGTCTTGCATTCCACGCAAGCGAGCCCGGATCGTTAACACGTTTAACGGAGCGTGAGTGATGTGAGGAATCGCGATTCCTGCACCTACCCATCCTTGCATCCTTTATATGTGCGTATATCTCTCTTTCTCTCTAGCGCGCGCCCGCTCTCTTTTAATTCTTACCTTTTTCGCTCTTTTTTTCGTGTGTCTCATTCTCCATCGCATGTCGCTTGCTTTATTTTATTATAGACTCGCTGAATTTTTTGCACCGCGTCGAGCCATTTAACCATTTTCTTTTTTTTTCCTTTCGCAGGGGACTAAAATTAATGCGTTCAGTGGCCAAGGGTGAGATTGCGCGCTTGCTTTTATCTAATTTTCATTAACCGAATGGGCAGAAGCACTGCTAGAGTCTTTAAGAATTGTTTTATTTTGATATACGAGGCGCATTTATAAGTAAATTCAATTCTCAATTTTCAAGACTATTAATAACTTTTTTATTTTTTATAGTGTTCAATGTGATACAGTATTTCATTTGTAACGGGATCGGCAATTATATTGATAATAAATGTAGCCTACCTAATGCTCTGATACAGTGGAAATGTAAAAACGGGACGCATACGTGTAGAGCTGGTTTTGATGAAAAAAATTGAGCTCAATATGTACAAGTTAAGATTTTCTAAATCAGTACTTTTCTTTTGTAATTTTGTCTTTTACTCTTTTATCTTTAATAGATAAGAACGTTAATTGCGCACAAAAGACACAAAACTTTCAATTTTAAAATAACCCGTCTTATTTTAAAGCGTGTTACATTTGCTGCTTAGTCCGCACGATTCATTTACAAAATGATACGATGGGATAGACAAAATGAAAATTTTACATTTCATATTCTTGCTCTAAGCCCAGAAAATCGGGGATGGTACGTCGCGTCTCTCCTCTCGCTCTCGAGCTCTAGTAAACGGATACGCGCGGCGGAGAGATGCCTATAGTAACAAAAACCCCCGGCGACGAGGAGAAATAGAGATAGAGAGAGAGAAAGAGAACTTGACTGTGCTGCCGTTGTGCTTCTCTCTCTCGCTCTCTAGCTCTCTCTGCGAGAATCGGGTCGATAGTCTGCGGGCCAGCAACCCTCTCCTCCTTCCCGTTCCCTCTCCTCTGTCTTTCTGTGTTCCTCCCTCGCGACCCCACCTTTTCCTTCCACCTCCTCTGCCACTCTCTCTCCCTCTCTCTCTCTATCTCTCTCTCTCTTTCTCTCTCTCTTCCGCTGCATGTCTCTCTTTACCTTTTCTCTCGCGCTTCGGCTCGCGCAAGAGTGAGCGCTCTTTTTTCTCTTCTCTTTTTTTTAGAGCAGAGCAACGGACTCGTCCTACCCCGTCGCCCTTCCCTATACTTTATCTCCGGTCTTTTTCTTTCTGTCGAGTCTGTTTTGCTTTCCATTTTACTCATCTGCCTTTTTTGCCATCTCTCTGCCTCTCTCTCTCTCTCACTCTCTTCCACTCTCTTTCTCTCTAGTCTTCTTATCTTTCTCTTTATTATATACTGCCGTGTGTACAAAAGAATACGATTCCTTTAATAACTATAATTACGCGATTTTAATTTTATGTAGGTACGTCAAAATGATTAATTACCAAATCTTACAGTTACATTAGTTTAACGCAAAACTTTAAAATTAATCAATCTAATGTAATTAATTCAAAGTATTTTTGTTAAAAATAATATGATTTTACCTTTGGAGTAAAAATTACTGTACCGTACAGCTATAATAAGTAAAATTCGAGTCCGTCTCGCGATTCCTAAAAAGATTAGTAAAAATTCATGAAGTTTCTAATAAAATTTAGATGACCATTTTTCTCTATGTATTCACAGTATGAATGCGCCTTTCTGGATAAAAGTAAATTTTACAAATATTAATGCGTAAATGAACGTGAAAAAACCGTATTTAACTTCTTCACCTAAAGTAAATTAACATTTAGCTAGTGACCTGTAATAAGTTAAAAATATAAAAGTTTTATGCGTTCGAAATAGTATTATTCATACGTTTGAAAAGCTTCTTTAAAGCAATTGGTAATAATAATAATAGCTACACCGTTAAGCAGATTTTAATGATTTAATTACAAAAAGCAAAAAAATCTCCCTAAATTTCAATGTACAAATTAGCAAAATGTGTTTAATACAAGTACGTCGCAGCATATCATAGACGCTTTCATTATCTCAGTTCCCTCTCCTACCTCACATCACCGCAGCGTCCAGGCCTGCGCGCGTCCTTCCATTCTCTTTCTTTTCCTCCCTCGCTCCCTACACCATCTCTCTCTCCCTCCCGCACGACTCGCGTCGCCTTCTCACCGACTCAGGCAACCCCTTCCAGTCCTTTCACCGTTGTGCGCACGGCCATCTTCATCCTGAGGGACGTCCTCCTCTTTCTCCTACTACTCCTCCCAACAACGCAACCCCTTCGCTCGCGCGACCTTCCATCCCTTCCCCAGTTTTCGTTCAGAAGACTGACTCTCTCTCTCTCTCTCTCTCTGTCTATCGCGCGCGCGCGCACATGAACTACGCGCACAGGTGCATACTGGCTGATTGATCGTTTATCAATACGTTAGCACGCGTCAGTGCTGAAGGTAAAAATAGCTGCATAGCGGGAAGGAAAAGAAGAGAGAGAGAGAGGGATACATGCATACCGACAATGAGGATTTTCATGTGTTTACGAGGACGTTAAAAGTGCGCGTGTAAAGTGCCAGTCGTGGGTAATGGGCGGATCTAGTGTAGGTATATGATATGTGCGTATGTGCTTATGGTTAGATGTATTTTTAGAAACTATTTTGCGGAGGCGCACTCGTTTGACCGTGTACATATATCACCTATATGGTTACATCGATTTTTCCTATTTTTAATGTAATTATATATAATAATATTATTAAAATAATCGATTAGTATGAATTGGAAGGGATTTCTTTCCAATGTCGGATATGCTATAAGGCTTTAATTATGTCCAAGTGAAACTTACCTTATATATGTCTACGCCATGATTTGTTTTATTTCTGCAAATATATATGCTATATAACTAAATTATTTCATTCAAGTAAATATTTCTTTTAACAGTGCTAGAGAAATATTTACTAAATATATATAAATATCATTTACTGAATTTAAATATGGTTTTCTTTAATAAAGTAAAATATTCTTCTATTATTAATAAAAAAATTATGTTCCGGAATGTTGGAAATTGATTTTTCGTCACTCTAACCACAAAATCGCATGTTTGATGCGACTTTACGGCTCTCGTGATGAAAAATACGGTTCGAGACTAGGGCGTAAGAGGATTTTTCCCTCACTCGAATTTTCGACCTCGCTTCGCTCGGCCGAAAAACGTCTCGTGAGTGAAATAATCCTCTTCCGCCCCCGTGTCGAAATGTACTATTTCAGTGTAAGCAAATATAGATAATTTTAGACAACCCCGCATATACAATATAAGATTGAAATGATTGCGAATGAAACTTAGCATTGAAGAAGATTAAGGCATTTTATTTAGTACTACGTGTTTTGTAAATCACACTTAATTTATTTTTTAATCCTCGGGGCGCGAAATATCCAATTCAGGCCTTAGGGCACGAAGTAAATTAGCGGGCGCGAAATCGACATTCGCGCCCTAGGACTTAAAAAATATGTTATACACTCGTGTGATTTGACGCCCGAGCGAAGCAAACAAAATCACCCTCGGAGCCTGAATCACTTACTTCGCGCCTTAGGTACGTAATATATTATAAAAATGACTGCTCTCCTTGGTAATTGAAAACCGCGGTACATGTACACATATGAAGGGCTAAATCATTCTTAGGGCATATTGCATGAAAAGTCATTTTAATTTAATTTAATAAAATAGATTTGCGTTTCCTCTTTTGTCTCTTCTTTTTTTTATTCAGCTTACGGATTCAGAATTATTTATCATAAATAAGAAATTTGTCTATAAAATTAATTGTTTTTATCTGTTAGTAATATATACCTAATAATTTGGTAAAATAAAAAAAATCTAGTTTATTTTCACCGTGCAATCATAACTTTTTTCTAAATTCGTTGCCCCTCAAATAGGGTAAAAATTGTCGTCCTAGGTTGTACGATTATAGCCTAGTGTCTACTACTTTAAGAAATTATTGGTTGACAACATTTCAATAATTCGAAAAACTTATAATTTTTAAAACGTTTAAATAAATGTATTAAATTACCATCATCCAAATTGTTCATAATTATAACAAAATCTATTATTACATTTTTAATACAGACGAAACCAGAATGTATGGGCGAAACATAAAGGCTACGCGAAAGCATCTGATTAAATTATAAGAGTTAAAGCGTTGTGAAAAATGTGAAGGAATCTCCGAGCATTATTTTGCCCTTTTTTACCGAATTTCTCGGCGGCGATCGAAGTACCCAAGCGAACAGCCACGGAATCCCAATACACAAGAGATACTTATTGATATGGGTTTCCGCTCACCATTGACTTTCATACGTGAGGTAAAAGGCGAACCCCTCGTCTTCCCATGCACTTCCGGGATCCGCGGTATATCAATTTTTAACGGAGCCGAACAGCAGATTTATCGCTACTTATATTCCGCTACTGGCATTCGACTAGCTAGAGTCAGTGGTGGATCTTTTTCCCCTAACGAAAATAGAAAACGTAAGAAACGGTGCTGAGCGGATGTAAAAATAATGGAAAAGAATAAATGACTTTTTTTTCAACAACTTTATTTTTTATCATCTTTGATATTTTCTTAAAACGTATTTTTTAGAGATATTTCAATTTAGAACCATTGCAATATTATACATATTGCATATTTTTTTTGTAAATTCATTCGAAAGAGCTCTTTCAATTATGTCTGCTAATTATTGCAAAATTAAATATTCCACATATAATTGAGGAGAAAAGCAAGACTAGTTTTTATAATTATAACTTTATGCATGGTTGTCACTTATATTGGAAACAATCAAGCGCGGCGCAAAAGAAAATTTAAATTCGCGCCAGATCGTAAAAGTATTAACGAATGCATTTTTCATGTAGATAATTGTATGATTTCTGTCCCCAGCCCCATTTTGATTCCGGCAAAAAATTGACTGCGCGTTAATTCACCTTCCCTTTCCCCCTTTTTCTCCCTTTTCAAATTCTTAGATAATGGTTCCAACGGTTCGCTCTTTTGCATCTCGGCCGGAATCTTCTGACTTTTTATCCATTGTCCTTTTTCTCTCTCCTTTCTCTTTAAAACAAAAAGCTAAAAGTTTGTCCAGGACGACGGTATACCAGGAGGTAGATTGGTATTCTCGTGAGTTTTTATGGTATCGTTACTTTGTGGATGCATACAATCAAGGGCGATGCATTAAATGATCTTTTATGAGCGGCACAGCAACCGGTTCCCCAGGGCCGTAATCCTACGGACCACCGGATCTTGGCATCTTATTCGCCCTCCCTTTATTTTCTCATGAGAAACAGATAGACCGAGAGCCCAACACCGAGAAAGAGAGAGAGAGAGAGAGAGAGAGAGAGAGAGAAAGAAGGAAAGAAGAAGAGAGACTGACTTTTAGTGAGAGAAGTTTTGCGGCTCCAGCTTTCTTCTAATTAACGATGGGATGATTCGAGCACAAAGCATTTGTCGTTTGCACTTAATGTCAATATATTAGCGAGATCAAAACTTTTCTGCTGTAACCAATTATCGAGGTATTTTGTCTTCGTGCATATTTTCAGTACAACTTATGAGCTGCCAAATGTAAAGTGATAAAAATGTTTAAAAATATTTATATTCAACCCTTTCAGACCTGAATTATTTTCCGACAAGGAAACAATTTCCAAATAATTCTGAGATAATTCATTTACAAGTCGATTTCTGTAATAAAATTATTTTTTAATTTTTTGGATTTTCTCGTCTCCTATTAGATATACGATAATTTATAACCCCATTAAGAGATGCAGAATATGCAACGTTTAGAATGTAAAAATTTGAGTTCATTTCACAAATTCTACAAAAAATCGCCACATGTACATTAGGCCTGAAAGGGTTAAAATACAATCTCAATTGCGATTATTTAAATGTTCTAAATATATATAATTAGACGATAGCGAAGCATTCTCACAATGAAGCGGATGCAGAAAATACCGATTTCCTATATAATCTATGTATATATAAATTTAAATTACACGTGTATAACATTTGTAAATATAAATGTATATACCTATACATTAATTTTTCATAAGCTACCGACACAGAAACGAGTAAAATTGACTACTTAAATAATGACACGAATAGTCATCCTGGAGTATTGTCACCATAGAATAGAGGCAGCAGCAGCAGCAGCTTCTTATCAACCTCATCTATTTCGATGAGACACGTCGATCCACAACCGCTCGTGCGCGCGCCAGTCGTGAAGCCGCTGCACTTTCATCGGAGCGATTTGTCGCGTCTGCAAAAGCCGACAAGTCGCGGACGAATGCGCCGCACACACCCGCAGGCCCATGCAGACACACACACACACACACACACACACACACACACACACACATATAAGCCAGCACGGAGCTTAATGTATTCGGCGCGATGTGAGCGGTTGCGCGACAGCTCCCTCGTAAATCGCGGAGCGACTGCCGTGGCGTGACAAGGCACTAACAATGCTCGACCGTCTGTCAGTCGTCTCATCTCTTCGCTCTCTCTCTCTCTCTCTCTCTCTCTCTCTCTCTCCCATCCCTCGCCCAACGCAATAGGGATGACGTTCGTGTTTATAACGCGCGGTGTCAACGGCGCGCCGACTATAATGACGTGATACCACCGCGCGGCAACTCCAGCGGGAGAGAAAGATACACTGCACTGGCCTGAGTGTATGTGTGTGTGTGTGTGTGTGT
>UELV01178633.1:8124-50444 GCA_900490015.1 Megastigmus stigmatizans | reverse complement strand
ATATATATATATATATGCGAGTAAGGCGAGCGAAAGGCGGGGCCACTTTTAAATTAATTACGACCGAGGGTAAAATATATTATACAAGTAAGTTTCTCTCTCTTTCTCCTGCTGCCCCGAGTCCACCTACTTTTTTCCTTTACATGGCCTGCCGCTCTTTTAGATATAATATAATACATAAACGTTTTCCGTCGCTTCTTAAGCTGTCGGCTCTACACTAATTTTTTGATAAACGACGATCGACAATTCCTTTTTTTGTAAACAGCATAAACACAGGAATTCTAGTGGGATTCTTAAAGAACGATTAATCCTCTGCAGAAATCGAAAGGGGGAGGAATAAAGAAAAACCGGGCGAGGCTCGCTCTCTTAAAAGCGGCAAAAAGTGAAAACATTTTCCGCGAGAGTCGACAGGTATAGGCTAGCAAAAGGGGGCGAGGCACACTACACAGAGTCCGAAATCCCATAATCATACTTAAAGATTATCGCGGCGGTGGTGGCGCGCAAGAAAGCCCAAGCGCTACCGTGTGTGCAAAAAGCGAACTCGACTCTATGTATAATGCGTGTATACCACCGTAGTAGCTTATACGCCGCGAGAGGAGCGAGAGATTCACCGTAGGCTATTACTCTTTCCTCTTTCTCGGTAGGTGGCGAGCGCTCCTTCTCGTATATAATATTTTCCATGCGTCGTCGCCTACTGCCATGCGCGCACACACACACACAGTTAATGCCTGCGTAGCGCGGAAAAAGGCCCGAGTGCCGTGGAATCGATAAGTATATATGCGCGTATGCTTTCCGCTTCGAATGCATGAGAGATCACCGAGAGGCGAGAGAGAGACCACCCCGAGTTTTGTGCGTGTGGCGGCGGCTGCTGCTGCTGGTAACGCACACGAAAATCGAGACGAGGTTTGTTTCGTTAATTTTTCCGACAATGGTGAGGCACTTTCACGCTTCGAGGTTGTGTGGGTGTGGCTCGGCCGTTTGTATAGTGTGAGGGAAGAAGCGCGAAATTACCGTTCGATCGGGACACGTGCAGTGTGTCTTGCCGCCGCTGCATATTGGAACTTTGGCCCCTTTTGTCTTCTCAAGTGTTAAAACGCTTTGATGGCTTTTGTATGGCTAATGACTCGCTCAATGCACATGGCTTTCACTTTTAAAAACGTGTCTAATGTTATACACCGAAGAATCGATTTGCATAATCTGTTTCAGGATAGATATATACTATAGCGCCGATTCGATTTCCAAGCGTTACAGGCCAAATAACTGCATCGCTATCAATTTTCCCAATCAACTGTTATCGAAATTAAAGCGTATAATGGCCCAAGAACGCGGATCTTTCGGGAAAACTCAAAGCTGCGGCAATTTACACTAAGTCAGCATCTTTCATCATTCCCGCGGGGGCCGTAAAAGAAAAACCGCGCCGGGCGCATATGCCTCGCGCAACAAAGCAATCGAATATCCGCGCGTTACGAAATATATATTGGTTCGTTTATCTTTCGTTCGCGCCCATTGTTACCAACTGGAGATAGAAAAGTGTGCTTATATATATACGAAAAATCGCGCGGCGCGCGAAAGGAAAAATAAAAATGATAAGAGCTTATATGCGCACATTCCGCGATTCGGTCCGGTCTGTAAATACATACACACGCGTATACATATGTATATGTATACACATATAACAGAAGCACTGCTGCGCGTATGTACAAGAGAAAGAGAGTAATTCCCATTGCGAATTAGCCTCGGAGGGAAGCGAACCGAACGAAGCGGGCGTGGGAAGTCAGAGAGCGAGAGGAACGCTCCTTCGTTCCTTCTCCTCCTCCGCGAGAGTGAGGCCCGGCTCTAATACCTGCCGGCTAATTGACGGTTTCGCCTCTCTCTCTCTCTCTCTCTCTCTCTCTCTCTCTCTCTCTCTCTCTCTTTTCCCCTTCCTCTATCCACCCAAATCCCGATGATTATGCCGACTATACGCGGGACCCTCGCGGACATGTTTTGCCCTGTGTGTGCGTGTGTGAGTATATCTGTTTGCGAATGCCGTGCTGCTATTTAGAGGTTTTTAAAGCGAGAGCCCAGGGGTCAGAGTCAAACTTCCGATGATTCCTTTTTTTTTCTCTCTCTTTCCCTTCTGTGAACAGCAGCTCGTCTCCTTTATGCATATACGGAGATTATAATGTTTGCATGACTTATCGAGCCATCGGCATAATTATTGTCTTTTGTGCGCGGGAATATACCTTATCGGCTGCTATTGATTCATGTAATTAAAAGGCGTTTTATTTACCGAGGTGTGTGTGTGTGTGTGTGTGTATACACGGATGCCCGATACAATCGATGCGGACTTTTTATAAATTTGAAATTTAGAAGTGTTATATAAAATTTAGAAGTGTTATATAAGGAACATCCGTCGGATATATATTACATTTGAGTGTGCGGGTTAGTGGAGTTTTGAATGTTTGAAAAGTATCGATCTCCGCGCGCGCTCGGATAGTTCAACGATCCTCGTACCTATAAATATACACTTTCACACACAAACACACACACGGATCTCGCAAAAAACCTTGACTCTCGAGATTAAGAACACCAGGCCATAGTCAATTTGCCACTCATCGCGGCGCGCCGGTAAAAGAAAACAAAAAGAGCCAACACACAGCGTCCGACATAATGGAATCGCAAAATTACCTCTCTTGAGCTTCGTCCACTCGAATCCTCGAGCGAAAAATAAGAAAGAAAGAAAAAGAGAGAATCTCACTCCCAGTGTAAAACCGCGTCGCATGCGGCACAAAGGAGAGAAACAACAATCGCGACGAGACTCCCCGTCGAAGCTGTGCCCAAGAGAGAAGGACACTCGCGCGGTGCAACACTATGCAGCAAAAGCTCGTCATAACGCGGAGCCGTCGTGGCCGCGGCTCTCGGAGTCAATAAGTCGAAGGGGCTATATAGCGTAAGAGGATGCGCCAGCCCGTAAATCAGCGTGAGTCCTCCCGCGCCTCGTATATAGGCGGCGCCCGACTGACTTCTTTCTCTTTCTCTCTGTCTTGAGAGCTGAAGGACCCGTTTTACTATGGGCGCAGATGCGATCCTACTGTCTTCCTTATTTCCTCCGTTTCCTTTCTTTTCTCTTTTCTAGGCTGGCTTCCTCGAGTGTGTTGTGAGAGCACCTTTTTCGAGGCTATATTATTCCTTTTAATTTTTATAGCGGAACGCTCTTATGTACGCGTGCTGTATCGTGTGTGTGGAACCTATAGGCCGCCAACTTCTTTTTTTCTTTTCCCTAGGCTCACATGCGAAGGAATGCCTCTCGTACTCTTTGGTTGGGTCGTGAATTTTTTCGATTTTATAGACCCGCGCGCGCTCTCGAATATTAACGAGCGCGGCCTTTTTTTCATGATTTTACACAAGCTATATCGGCGGCGTGCGCATCTGCGGAATTAAGCGTTCGCGGTCAGAAATTACAGATCTGAAACGATCTATAAGCTGCGTCGATAGGCTTAGCGTTAAACAAATCTTCCCATAGGCTAAATAACAACGCCCGATGGAATGCGCGTTTCGACTCGTAAAGAATTAAGCATGCGCGCGGCAATTTTCCGGCCAACGATGGCGGCGAAGAGAGCGAGAGAGAGAAAAAAAAGGAATAGCAAGAATAGGCCGCGTGCTGCTGCAACGGTCGTGGAAAAACAGAAGCAGAAACTCGCGCGTAATATTTTCAAATTTATTCCAATAAACGCGGCGGAATATATATACGTGCGAAGCGCCATCATCTTTCTCTCCTGAGCATAAGGCAAATATATATCCTACGCGGCGCGTCCGTTTTACAAATTGAAATTTTATTCAACCGCGAAAGCTTGGCCGATGTGGCCCTTTCTCTCTCTTCACTTCAAGACTCCGCGCCGCGCGCCTCCCGTAAAATCTTCCAATTTTTAGCCGCCGCTACTGTTACGGCTGGATGTAGGAGAGAGCGCGTCACACTTGACTGTATCTTCCTTCTGCGCGCGGAATTACGCGAATTGATTTTTTCTCTCCCTCTCTCGTGCTGTGCGGTAGGCTCGATTTGTTATTCTTATTCCCGGGGAAAATTTACAGTCTCCCGACTGGGAATTGTTCGTTAGGAGGCGCGCGAGCGTAAAACGCAAGGATCCGTGTAAGAGTTGCCTCCTGTTACTGCTGTTGCTGCTGCTTCGTTTCTTTTTTTTCCTCGGGTCTCGTCTCGAGGTATAAACAGAAGACGGAAGTGGAGGAGAAAAGAGAGCGTTGTTGCTGCTTTTTAAGAGAGCGATGATGTTTATTGCGTAACGGGGTGGCTTTTTAGCTTGGCCAGAGAGGAACTGCTCGATTGACGGAAATGAAAATGTTTCATTAAATCTGTACGAGCTTGAAGATGTTTGAAACAGATGTGCGCGTCAGTTTCATGCGGGTGCAATGCAAGTAACTCAGATAAATCTTTTAGACAATCGTCTATTAGTAATAAAGAAATGTACAAACACGGTGGTTAATAGCTCCGTCAGCCAAATTTCACTATATCTCCTCTGGGAATCAAAAATGTAGGTCAAGAAAAGCCCGGTGTCATATTCCGCTATTATACCTATACCGATGACTCATCTCCGCGCAGAATCCCCGGAAAAAAGGAAAGCATAATACACGCAACTGTATACGAATATCCGTCCTGCTCAGCATTTTTGAAAAATAACCTTCCCTCCGGATATGCACACACACACACACACACACATTCACGACACGTAAGATCTTAATGCCGAAGAAGTTGTTTGGCCCGGTCTCTCTCCCTTCAAAAAATCGCCGATAAGATAAAACCTTGTATAAGCTCCTGGACAAATATTTACGAGTCGAGTTCGACGACTATAGAGAGGGGGGCGTAGCTGAGTAGTAGAGAGAGAAAGAGAGGAGAAATGAGAGTTCATTTGATTTTTCCGAAAATTCTTCCTTATCGCAGCCCGAAAAAGAAGCTGTGGACGTCCTCTCTGTATGTGTATATGCGCAGCGTCCATATACGTGAGATAAGATAACGCCTCGGTGATATTTTCTCTGGACATTCGAGGAGGGGGAAGAAGAACAGATAGAGGGATTTGACCGACGCGCGGGGGAATTTTCGACGATAGGGAAAGAGAACACATAACGAGCGAATGGCCGAGGGCTTTTGCTTTTCTTCGATTTTCACGGGCTCCGGGCTCTCCTTCCTTCCTGTGTTTATGTGCCGTATTACTTTTCTTGTTATTCGAGATGTCCTCTAGTGTTTGCGGATTACTGCTTGTTTTTAAGCTCCGACTGAGCTTAGCATACTCTTTTTTACCGTATTATAATAAATACACAAGCTTCTAAAAAAAATTTCTATTTAAAATTATTTTTTCTTTTAAATAATACATTGACTTTCTTCTGAATTAATGTTGCATTTCAAATCTTGTATCTAGTCTAGCTTCTCATTCCTCTACGTCGACTCGCTTTCAAGCTAGCAAAGCGTTAACATGTCACTCCTAAACAAACCAGAAGCGATATGCATCGAAACGAGTCTAAACTTAAAGAAGCAGCGATGCGCGTCTCACGGTATATAATAAAGTAAGTCAGCTGGTCGATGCATATATCCGTATCCGTTCTCGCATCGACTCTGGGTTTTCAGTTCTCTCATTCTCTTTCTCTCTTTCTCGGCGCTGATTACGAGTTACCCTCGTCAAAGCCCCGCGTCAGCCAAGACACACAGACATCCCACACAGGAAAGTCGGTCTACCTTCGTTTCCCCGGGTATATACCCGAAAAGTGCAGAATATCGCGGCTAATTTGCCGAGACGAGCCGGTAATCATTGCCATTAGTCCGACTGAGTTTGTGCGAGGAAAACGATTTCTTTTCGAGACGAAACGAGCGCGAGATTTGCAGGGCGTTGTTTTTCTTCTTTGAAAAATCGATTTGTGGGGAAAAGTCAGTTTGTGCGTGCGGTAAGCGAGACGTAATTTTATCGAGGCTCGTTTTACGGTCATTTTAGCTTGAGCTGTGTGTATATATAAACTTGAGTGTGAGAAAAGTGATGCGAGGTGGCGGGATTTTGAAACACATGTCCCGACAGATGGGCTTTTATGATTTTTCGGATAATTACTCCAAATATACGGTCCTCGAGATTACAACATTCGAAGCCACTACTATAACTCACAATTTTTCCGCCGCAAACCTCAAAAAAGAAATACACCTCGAGAAAAAGAGAGAGTGAGATCTCGATCTCTTGAAACAGACACAAATTCGCGTTCGATTTGTAACGCTAAAATTAATTAGCGCGAGAGATCCGATCTAACACGCGCGGCAACAAATCAAATTTCGCGCAGTACAAGTAGAGGCGGCCCGAAAGGAAAAATCCCCGCGGGATTTAACAACGATCTCGTACATGTATAAAGAGTACCCTAACGCTGGTTCTCGGTGTATAAGAAAAACTGTGATTTCAATTAAGATGAACGCGCGAGATTACACGCAGATCCCTCGGCTTTTACACACTCGGCGTTCCGCGCGCGCTCAAGACAGCTGACTAAACAAATTCCAAAGAGGCGGCAGCATAGCAGCAGCATACAGCAGTAGCAGGAGAAAGAGAAAGAGAGAGAGAGAGAGAGAGGCTCTCATTAGCAAAACAATCGGAACGCGTCGTCTGCGAGAGACGCATTTAAATAAGCCGGGGGATTTCAATTTTCCCGCGATCGCACGCGTGTCCGTCTCTCTATACGTGTGTGTCTGTGTGCATGCGTATACATTTAACAGCGTTTTCTGGAGAGGCGAGAGATTTTTCCTTCCCTCGAGGCCAATCGCTCCAATTTCATCGCGAGCTAGAGAGAGAGAGAGAGAGAGAGAGAGAGAGAGAGAGAGAGAAAGACACTTGGGCGTCAGTCGAAGGAGCGACATTTGAATAACAATAAACTAAACCGACTTTTCTCACGGTCGTATGTGTTGTATAGGGCGATCGTACGGAGTGACTTTTTAGCGATGGACGACCGAGATTCCCTGCTAAAGCTACATACGAGTCTCTCTCTCTCTCTCTCTCTCACTTTTTTCCCCCTTTCCGCGTTTTCCACAATCGGAGGAAGACCGACTTAACGCACTCCCCTTTACAACAATCGTAGGAAGAGAGGAAACACTCTCTCGTTTACATGTATATTATAAGTAAAGGTATATAGCAGGAACTCATGACTCTGCAGTCGATCGGCAAAGAAAGCATACATACAAATCGCCCCCGATTCCCTAAATCACTGTCAATCAGCTAGCTAAACGTTTCCTCTGCACAGAAAGCCTAATCTATTCACGATCAAGCCAGGCGCTCTCTAATTAACAATTAGACTCATAAAAGTAAAGGAGAGACGGTATGTATATATAAAGGTAATACAGCAAGGTAATGGCGGTGCAGCACAACGTTATATACTCACTGGATATGTTGTAGAAGTTACCGGATGGGGTGCGTACGAGGCAGGAGGGCTCCAAGTCGGGATCTCTCTCGTGATCGCTGGCCGCGTGGCTTCCGGGCAATCTTCCGTTCAGCCGGCTCATTGTGGGATTGCGGGGTGGCACATCGGGTGGTCCCCGCGGTGCCGCGCTGTCCAACAAACACCCTGTGAGAACAGCAACAATGAGAAACAGTGTAAACAAACGATCTTCTTGCTTCTTCTTGCTTCTTATTCTACTCTTTCGCCCAACAGGCTTATAATTATAATTAAAACTCGCGCCTCTGTGTATGTTCTAGGACTATTAAATACTACGTATACAAGTGTGTGTGTCTCTCTCTGTGTATGTGTGTGTGTGAAAAGCGTTAAGTATGCGCTTGCAGGTGGTTTTCCGCCTTTCGCGTATATATATACATTGTATTTTTTTCGCTTGCATGCAGTTTTAATGTATTATTAAAGCAGAGTGTATCTATGGGGGACACAGTAGTATATAATCCTTATAGATATCGTGGGAAATTTTATTTCGGGCTACTGCTTGTACAGTATGGCCACATATTCATCTGTATAGGTATATAAAAAGTATATCGTTTGAAGTGCGCGTCTCAAGAAGCTGGCCATCTGTCAGATAAGACCCTTCGCTTTTCGGTAATACAAGATAAACACTTTATCTCGTATATTTTTTTTTGGTTTCATTACGCCGCTGACGAGATTACAGGGAGGAGAGGACACGCGAGGAGAAAGCCTCGAGCTAAAGCGTCGCACGAAGTCTACCTTTTTGTAAATTAAAACAAAACATGTACGCAGCGGCATTTTTGCGAAGGATTCCAACGGTCTGCAGTTTTGAAGAGAGCGATTATATACAATGTCAGTAGGAAATAATAAACCATCAGCTATACAGTTTCCTTACACAACGCCAGATAAGCTTTACTTTATCTTGTCCGGGCGCGCGCTAATGTTTTATACATTTCGTCTCCGTATTTCATAATACTAACTTATAAACAGTGTCGTTTTCGCGCGCGTGGAGCGCACATTTTTAAAAGCCAATTTCATGAAAAAAAAAAAGAAAAAAAAAAGAAAGAAAATAATCTCAATACCGTTAAAGCCCCTCCATTATGCCAGAAAATTCACGCTTCCTCCCCTGAAACATTCTCCAAAATAAAACGAGACGAGATACTTTGAGGAGAAAAAGGTAAAGAAGAAAAGACTAACGTCTGGACCGCAGCGCGCAGGACTATATAACGGCGCGCGCGTGCGTCTCGAAATTTTTCTAATGCCATTAAACGCAGCACTTAGCGATATAATCCTATAAAAGCCACCCTCTCTCTCCCGAAAAAAGAGAGAATAAAACAGGAGAAGCTGAAGAAGGAGCAGCAGCGGCCGCAACAACAAAAAAGCGAGTGAAATCCGAGACGTGATCGATAGCAGTTTCTGCTTTGAATAAAATCGACGAGAGCACGACGACGCTGCTGTTGCTGCTCTTTTTTTCTGTATCTTTCTTCTTCCTCTCCTCCTCATCCTCCTTCATGCACACCTCCTCATTCAGTCACGTAAAAATCGTAATTCTCGCTAATAGATCAGCAAGGGATCCTCTCAAACTCATTGTCCCATGTTTAAAAGGCCCGAAAAGATGGCCTCGGGTTGCAGGTATATAGTCGTTTTTCCGAGGTATACGCGCGCGCATCTCGTGGACAATGAAGAAAGGTACGACGACGAGGAGGAGCGGAGCGAGTGTGTGTGTGCATCGGAGCGTCGTCGGTACTCCAGAAAAATTTGTTTCGCCGCTGCGACAATGAGGGAAGAGAAGAAGAAGAAGACGAGCCGATCGAATTATCATCGGCTGGTTGGCCATGTACATATTTTGTATATAAAGAGAGACTCGAGGAGTTTTTGTCTGTGTGGAAGCGTTCGGGTTACACGGATTCATCTTTCCTCTCTTTAGATGAATGAAAAGGTACAAGACGGTACAAATTCCTGTCTTTCAGCACAGAGTTTTCAGCCGCGTACGCCTCGCGTTTATTAGGAATCTCTCGACGTTTGGCTTTCGCTCCTCCCACTTCTAACTTCTATCGAGTGCTGATGTATACTTAACTTACGAGGGAGTATAATATACACGTGTATACGTTTTTAGCCGAGAGTTAGAGAGAGAGCTTTCATTGTACCCGTGTGTAGCAGCACGTGGCTGTGGAAGCACTTCTTCGAAAGAGAGAGAGAGAGAGAGAGAGAGAGAGAGAGAGAGAGAAATTAGTGCGTACGCGTTTATGCCATGCTAATGAATACTCGAGGATCAGCTCGAGCGGAAGCTTTCGAGTGTCTATCGAAATTGCAAATCGACTTCTGTATAGTTCAAACATCCGAGTACTTTTTAATATTATAGAGCTTCATTAAAACATACGATGTAAAGGAGGGAGAGAAAAAGACATTGTCCCAATCTAATCCGTAAGAGGTTGTGGATGTAAAATGAGAGTCTCCTGTCAAAAGGGCTCAGGGCCGTGAATACATTCATAATGCAGCAGCTGAGAGAGATAGAGAAGCGGGCAAACCCGCGGCTTGTCAACTCGCCAAGAAAATGATGCATCGCGCGTGGTATCTTAAATAAGAAGCAGGGATTAGATAAAAGGGGGAGAGTGGGATATAGATCATCCAGTTAAAGCTGGATTCTTAAGGAATTTGTCATATACGTCGGAGTTGCCTCGATCTTTTCCCTTTTCTCGACGCTCCTTTTAAATTCAAATTCTGAGGGATCAACGGGTCCCTCTTTCCCTCCCATGCATTACGCAGTGTAAGTTCTTACTTGTATCGTAAAGAAAATTGTAGCTTGGCTGCAGTATTTTATAGAAGAATGGAATAGTTCTTTACGTACTTCATTGTTGGTTCTTTTAGTCAACGATCAACGGACTACAATGAGCATACATTATTTATGATTCCTTTCTCATTTAAAGCATCCAACTTCAAAGTGACTATACAAATTTTGTTGTAATTCAAAACAGAAGTGGTGAAAATAATGACCGAATGCTCAGACAAGTGGCTTGAGACTTCATCCCTGCAAATATGTATATACGGAGTATATACCCAGCCAATTCTAATCCCTTTTCTAACTAAGCCACTATACACAACATTCCCCACCGCCACTCGAAGAGCTAAAAAAACCGAAAGCTCGCTCAATTAAAATGAAACAAATAAAAAAAGGAATCAAAGCCCGCCAGGAATTCAAAGAGTACACACACTCGATATCAAACCAAAAGTACCGACGGTTTGCGATATATATACAGACCACGTGATGTAGCGCGCGTGTGTAGTACAGTAGAGCACACACAAAAACGCATAGTTCGAGGCTCACTTGGGATGCCGTTCATCCGAAAATATCGTTAAAAGTGTACTGGTATTGCTCGAGTGGCCGGCACAGCCTCTTGATTCTTAGCAGAAAGAGCACTGCGGCAGCAGCAGCAGCAGCGATCCCATCGTCGAACAATGAAGAAAGAGAGAGAGAGAGAGGTATAGAGGCTGCAACGTGTACACGACTGCTCCCTCGCCGCCTAGAGCTTATAAGAGTGAGAGAGAGAGGGAGAGAGAGAGGACACGCGTATAATGTATAAACGGTGAGAGGCTCTTTGGCGGCTCCGCCAGCGTTTGTAACGAGAGAGAAATGACAAAAACTCGCCGACGACAGAGAGAGAGAGAGAGAGAGAGAGGAGAGCACAGGCCTCTTTCAGCCTGCGTTTTGTTGTACACCAGCTGGGCCCGAGGAGAGCCCATATACATATACTCTCTAATAAATTCCATTAGCCATGGGCTCTTGCGCGCTAAGGAGCTCATATGCATTGTATACTGCTGCTGCAGCTCTCGATTTTCCTTTTTTTTTTATATTTTATCTTCATTCAGGAGTAGTATATACGGGAAAAGCGGTTGTCTACGTGTGTGTTTTGTGCTGGCGGCACGCGATATGGCCTGCTGCCGATTTGTGATGCTCTCTTATGTTACGCTTTGAAGAGGAGGTTCATCATTCTTGGCCAGGCATGGATAATGCGATGGACTTGACGAGTCCTCTGGCGCATCGATCAGACGAATTCGAGACGATTGGCCTTTTTTTTTGTGATTTTCAAGGACTATGTGTGCGTTGGAGAGGCTTTTGTGCTCGGTTTTGGGATGTTTAAATGCTTCTGGCCGTGGAGTTTTTAGGTTGTAGGAGAGAAAAAGGGGGAATCACGATCGTTTGTTGCTGGAACATTGCGAATTCGGATGGATTTATTACTCAAGCGTTTGAGAAATATCCCGTGTTCTACTTGCGAAGTGTAAGATTGGAGTTAGCCAGATATACTAAAGTCACGATTGACCAATTATAAGGAAATATTCATTCGGCCGTATCAGAATGATTCTTGGTGGCTTAACCGTTAGAAATCTATTGCATCTCGCGGATAACGAAACTCTTGTTTCAGTCTTATATGATTGCACTTTTATGAGCTTCGACGATTTAAACGTTAGAAATCGATCTACGGTTTTAAAAAGAAAAACAACGAAATCTCGGAATTATCAAAAACGATTATAGGCTCTCAACGCGAGAGCGAGTAGAAGATATATACGATCGTATATGGAAGAAAGACCAACAATAGCTAAGGGATACAGAATTTACAGTTTCCTCGGGGCGAAAAGTTTGTTTTGCTAGAGTCTCTCTCTCTCTCTCTCTCTCTCTCTCTGTCTCTCTCTCTATCCCTCTTGCTCTTCCCGATCGGGATTAACGCGTCTCTCCGCTCTGCACGCGCGCCTAGGAAAATATTTTTCCAAGCCATTCCACGACTCACTCTCGTCCATAGCTATTTCAGCCCGAACGCCGCGTTATATACGTGTGTATACGCGACGAGAAAAAGTGGCACGACCGGTTTTTCTTTATACAAGCGAGACCTATTTAGCAGAAATTTTCGGGGCGAATTAATGGGACCAAGAAGGAAATGACGGTTATAATAAGACAGGCGCACAATGTGTCGCAGCGCGGATATTTCCTCTCTCTCTCTCTCGGAGACGTACGCAGAGAAGAGGAAGATAAATAATTTTTGCACCGCGTCCATTGTGTCCGCGCGCACAATTTTCCTATGCGAGTGTGTGTTTGCAAAGGTACGCTGCTGCTGCGCGGCGGTGACACGACCAAAAAAAAGAGAATTTTCGGACTCTCACGACTATACAGCTCTGCCGAAATATCTGGCGTTATTAATTGAGACGTCTTTGAGAGCTAACATGCGGCGGTGAAAGAGCATTCTTGTGTATTTTTGCAAAGTGAATGGGCGATTCTGGAGACTTCCGTGCGCGCTTAAAGAGCAACGATCGGCCTCTTGTGGAGCAGCGACAGATTTATCGTATACCCCGCGCGACGAAAGAAAGTGGGCAACTGTACACTAAACTCAAACGACGTAATTAGCATGTGTTTTTTGGACGAATTCTGCGCTGCTCCGAAAATGCCCCTAACAAGACGCTAAACTGGCCTCTGTTTTTCTCCCCTCGCGTATATATATACGCACTTGAAGAGTCCAATCTCGCCTCTATATATACATGCATATACTCATCTCTCTCTCTCTCATTCTCTTTCCTTCTGCGGTCGGGCCTGGGAAAATTCGCGCGTTGGGGCCGTCTCGTTATGTTATATGCGCGCGCGCGCTCTCGCGCCCGGCCGCAAACGAGACTTTATGCATATAGGAATTCGCGCGCGCGCGCGAGCGAACGCAAGGGAGAGAAGACAGGAGTATTATTCTTATTATTATTATATGCAGGCAGGCACGGGGTTTAGAGTGAGAGAGAGAGAGAGAGAGAGAGAGACGCGCGACTTGCAAAACGCGCAATTACCCGCCGCGCGGTGCAGCAGCGGCCAGCGGCGGTGGCGGCGGCCCCACTGGAAGAAGTTAACGAGACGCGCGGCAAAGATGCTCGCCGCTTTTCTTTTGCTTATTACTTACTCTTATTAGCGGTGATGTTTAAATAGGCGAGGTTGATTCTTGTCGTTTCTGGCTGTTTTTGCTTTTATTTTTTTTTCTGTTTCGTTGCTTTGTTCGAGGATAGGATGCGGTGAGTTAATCGAATGTTGCGCAAGTTACAGGATGAGAAGAGAGATAATATATGTTTGTTGAACAAGATTTACGCGGGAATAAAGGTATAGGAATTGAATTAGAGATGAATTTTGGTTTGTGAAATCGAGCGGATTGTTTTATACGAGGGGGTGATTTAATATAAAAAATGGAGAAGACGACCCATCGCGTGTATACGCAAACAGAAGCATTTCATTTGTGGGGACGCGCGCGGTTTTACTTGTAAAATAATTTTCCACTTGGAGGCCAATTTTTCCACTTACAGTCGTCGTCGCGAGAGAGAAGAAAAGTGGAAAAGAGACGAAGCAGCTCACGTCCGGAGGGTGGGAAAATTCGCGAGAAGGGGCCACGAGTATACGGTAAGAAGCGGGGGATGAAAAGATTTTTAATTGGGAGTTGCTGCCCGAGAGAAAGATTCTCCGCGGAAACACTCGCTTCCTATACCTTCGTAGCGACCGTAAAACCCTCTCTCCCTTCTTATAACCCCCCGAAAGATCGGGACAAACTTCGGATTCCCTTTCAACCGTTCTATACAACTCTTTAAAGGAAAAAAAGAAAAATTGTCGTCCTCTCTAAAAAAGTGTATCCCTTACGCGGGGGAGAAGAAGTGAATGAGAGAATTGAGTAGCCTATTAGGGATTTATATCTGCCGGCGACTTCGTGCGGAAGTTTGATGGCCGAGCGTCGCATAAAAAATGGAGAGGAGGGGAGACTCGCTCGGCTGTTAAATCGAATGTATAAAGAAGATCCGCCGAGTGTTTTGATGCAAGCAGAGAGAAAGAGACAGAGAGAGAGAGAGAGAGAGAGAGTCAATTGTTTGGCAAATTAGCCTAGAGGTGAGGAATCTCTCTTCTATAACTTTATTTTTTTTAGTACTAATTAAATGTTCTCTAGTTAGCGACGCTGGTATATATCGATGTATCAGCGATGCAATTATAATTATCAAGCTATTCTCTGCAAAGCATCGGAATATCCTTGAATAAATGGAACCCAGAGAGTAAGTCTGTATAATCGAAACATCGAGATCACTCGCGAAATTGCATCGCCGCCAGATAAATAAAGCGATATACACACCCGTCACCTTTTCCTGTGCACAAAATGAAACACGAATTTCGAAAAAAAAGCACTCACAGCGAGAGAAAGAGAGAGAAAGAGGTACCCGTACTCAAGAAAACGCGAATTATAGCCGGCAGCAGACGCAGAAACGACACGCACTGCAGCATAACACACAGATGGCGAAAAGAGAGTCGCCGGATGCGCGCGTGAGTATGAAGAGAGAGAGAGAGAGAGAGAGAGAGAGAGAGAGAGAGAGAGAGAGAGAAGCATAATTGATGCCCCGGAGGTCGCTCTTTTTCGGGGTGCGCAACAGTGCACAAGGTGTGGGTCTCTCTCTCTCTCTCTCTCTGTGAATGTGTGTACGTATCGCACGCGCAAATGTGCAATGTGGGAACGGAGGAGGCGTTGTACAGCGAGGACGAAGTTGATTGGCGCAGGGCACGAATTCTGTGTGCAGCAGCTGAGACGTACAAAAAAAATGGCGGACGAAGCGCAGCGGCTTTTCTTTTTTAGATATACATATATACGCGGTGCGACAATGCGGCCGAAGAGAAAATGATTGTTAGAGAGACACGTGAAATTGCGAATTTGAAGAAATGCTCAGATGTAATTGGATGATTGTTTAATTAGGCCGTAGCGCGGGTGGATTTTTATATAAAAAAGAGAGCGTCGAAGGTGGCTATTACCGCCACGAGCTGGTGCACCTCGAAAAATTCGCCTGCAGAGAAAGAGAGAGAGAGAGAGAGAGAGAGAGAGAGAGCGATCGTAATGATCGGTCTCGATCGCGAAAGTGGCCAATAATAAAGAAAGCGGAATAAGGTACGGTTACGTACACCGCAGTTCGCGTGTCCTGGACAGTATATATATATACATGTATATATCGAGAGAGAAAAGTGAAGGAGGCAAGAGCGACGGATGTGGCCGGCGGAGAGACGCAAACAATGAGCGATGCGCGTGCCGCCGCGGAAGGAAACGGTTAATCAGCGAGAGAGCGAGAGACTCGGCCGAACGTGGAATGTAACGGAAAAGTCCGTTTCGGCAGTATATATCGAGGGATTCTCGTTGCGATGGAATTTAAAAATAAACGAGGCCTTTGTTGGTTTATTTGTGTGATTGCGCGCGCGAGCTCTTGCTTCGTAGCGATATACAACAATGGTTATAAGCGTCGATTTATATATGAAATTGTAATTTAAGTGGAGCAGCAGTAGCGATGCGATCGATAAGCCATAGGAGGGATTAATGAACCATGGCGTTTCATTGATAAAAGCGTATATATACACGTAATTAAAAATCTATATGTATTCGTGTTATTTTCGTTGGGAAAAGGAAGGAGAAACAATAACAATGTGCGAGCCGTCACCTTTTATTCCCTATTTCTTTTTTCCATTCATAATAATAAATTTACTTCCGCGAGTCGAGCTCGTGTACGCGCGTGTACGTATATGTATATACACGCGAGGAGAGAGGAAAAAGAGAGAAAAATGCAGCTGGCGCGTGTGGGAAGTAACGAGGGCGGAAAAACAAAGGAAAAAATAGCGAATAAATCACAGTCGGAGCGAAGAAAACGCTCTATCGAGACGGAAGAAAAAACTAACTCGCCGAGTCAAAGCGATTCTAAAAAAAAGAAAGAGAGAAAGAGAGAGACGTGGAGTAGGAAGAATAATAACACCGCGAGCTAAAGGGAGAAAGGCCGGGTGTAACTCGGTGAGCGAGTTTCTTTTGCATAATTTTATAGTTCTATCTCTCGCATTTTTGTACAAAAGTCTCTTTCTCTCTCTCTCTCTTTCTTTGGATATTCTTCTCTTTTTTCATAGTAAAAATAGATGCGCGCAAGCACGGAGAAATACGAGACAATGAGAAAATACGGGACTCTTAATTAACGTCATAAATACGTATATATATATATATATCGCTAATTAAGCAGCTTTGACATTGCACTTTACCCTTTGTGTAGCGCAGCCATCTTTTTTCTCCCCCACTACGAGAATTCGAAAATTCCAGTGATCCGATAAAAAATCAAAGCGCAACAGCGACGCCCACGCACACCGACACCGACTCGCTCGAGGGTTCTACAAAGACTTATACACAAAGACAAAAAAAAAGAGAAGAGAGAGAGAGAGAAAGGGAGACGCTCGATCGGTCGCCTTATGCGCCTCGCGGGGTTTTATCCCATTGTAACCTATACGCGTACATACACATACACATCGTGGGCGCGAAAGAGAGATGCGATCCGATCTATACGCCGCTATAGAGATCTTTTCTTCCTCTTCTTCTTCTTCTTCTCCTCCTCGCGGTGTGCAATAATAATACCCACACGCGCACGAGCGAGATTATAAACGTTAATTCCGAGAGAAAGAGAGAGAGAGAGAGAGAGAGAGTCTCGGTGCGGCGCGTATTGTTCCATGCAAATTTAGACGCCGCCGCGAGCTGTGTTGCTGCGAAAGTCTTGTGCAGTGTCTGTATACATACCGAGAGAGAGAGAGAGAGAGAGAGAGAGAGAGAGACACTCGACCTATAAGTAACATTGTTTTTTAATATGTTCTTGCGTTTTTTGTTGTTGTTATTTATATACATATACTGCACTTTCTTTCGTGTATATTCTGCACTGCGCAAACAAAAGCGCGAGATGTGGTATTATGAAATTAATATTATAATGCTCGCGTGTGTGTATTTTATTTACTGCACACGCTCGAATATTCAATCGGTCGGCAAATTACGAGTCGCTGGCGCACAGATGAATATGCGAAACACATTGTTTTAGAGCGAGAGACACGCCAGCAGCAGCAGCAGCAGCAAGAGAGATTAGGTCGTTTAATATTCAATTTGTCATCCGCAATTTTGCGGCCGCCCCTGAATAAATAACCTTTAGTTTCTCTTTCTCTGTGTGTACTTACGCTCTCACTCATGTGCATATACATATGTATATATATATATATATATTGCAGGGATGCGCGGAATGTTTTACGACGACTGTAATTCGAACGCGTAATTGGAAAGTTAATTTATAAAGTATCGACGACCGAACCTTCCCCCCGCGCCTGGTTTTCACGCACCACACGCGTGTCAAAGCTAATGTGGTGGCACGGCTGGGTGGAATACAAAAATCAAATGTACACAAATGATAACACGCGTGTACGCAATAAATTTAATCTGCGCGCGGGTCTGCAACAGAAAAAACGGCGGAGGATGTATATGTTATAAAGGAACGAGCGCGAAACGAATTGTCATGTATATGGCGGTGCGTAGAGAGAGAGAGAGAGAGAGAGAGAGAGAGAGAGAGAAAGACGAGTTATAGATCGTAGCGATCGATCTGCTGTTATAACCTATACGCTACATAATCCCGGGTAATTTATTTATTGTGATTTACAGGGCATCGGGCATCTCAATGGGGCAGAACCGGTAACGTCGAGAGACTATCTCCGGAGAAGAAAAAAAAGAAGCGAGACAGAGAGAGAGAGAGAAGAAACCGCGCCTCTCGTTTCCGAGTCATTTCGGTCTCGGATTGTAAGATAGTGATCTCGAATTCATTTAGAACGTGATTCTCGAATGGTTCGTTCGTTTATTTCTCTCTTTCTCTCTCTTGCGCTCTCTTGCGTATATATACGCGTCAAATAATAGAGAGAAGCGTAAACTACGTGTTGAACATTCTTAATCCCGTGTGTGGGAGGGCGTTAAATGATACTGTTACAGATGGTGTATGTGTGTGTGTGTGCGTGTGTATGTTCTCTCTTTCTCGGCTCTTGATTTATAATACACTTTTTTCTTCCTCGTCGGGATTGAAAGTCATTGGGTAATTATAGGGAACTTGTGAAACGGACCGAATTAGTTTGGATTCATTTCATTCGCTCATTTTTTTCAAGAGAGATAGAGAGAGAGAGAGAGAGGATATATATTTATGCGCGAGCCTTGAATTATAAGCTTTATTGTCCCTTAAGTGGTCACCGAGCTAATCGATTGTCGTCGTTAATCGAAGACATTCTTATGCAAATATAGTCTATATTATTTTTACTCCCCACGTTAAATCGACCATTCAGTCTCTCCGCTAATTAACATAGCAAAAACATTACTAGAGCAATTTCGTTTTTTAAATTCCATCGATCTAGCGTCATACCCCCAGTATCAACACTTGTATATACATAAGTAAGAATCGTCCCCAATATCTTTCTCTCTCTCTGCTATCCCACTACCTAAACTAGTCTAATGTAAAGAGAGAAGCCGAGCCTTTTTAATCGGCCTAGAGCCATTATCGAGGGAATGTTAAACAGAAATCGAAGGCTCGGTCTCGTTCGTACGTTTAAGAGGCCGTAAATACTGTAATTAACAGATTCTCATCAATTTCATAATCGTTCAGCCCCCCCCCCTCCCCTCTCCCAACCCCTCTTCTACCACGTATCCGAGTCGCGAGCGAGCGAGCGTTGGCTTTACGCCCGCTATTATAATGAAACCTACATTATCTAGCTTTATTACAGGCGGCCCACAAAGCCTTTGTGCAAATCATCCGTGTTACCTAACAAATTTCTCTCTCTCTCGTTCTCCGTTCTATACTCTCTGTGTTTTCATACGTAGGCGTTATAACTCCCCTTTGCGCGCTCGATCGTGGAGAGAAATATCCGAGCGTGTGCAAATAGTGAAATAGTGGATATACGAAAAAAAAGCGTGTCCGTATGATGGAATTGTAATTAATTCGAATGAGCTGTAGCGCTGGATTGTTCATAAATCTCCCGTTCATTTGTCAGTGATTAGTCAATAACGTCGCGATTTCTCAATGACCACACGGGAATTCCTCTGTACGCAACATTCAATTCATCAATGAACCGAGTGTGTTTTAACACACAATCTCACCTCTTCAAACAAACCGAATCTCCTCGAAAAAAAAAAACGAAAAGAAAAAAAAATCAGTATTATATTCGTGGCGTAGCTGCGATTCGATTCTCTCCCTCGGCGCACGAAATGCGAGAAGGAGGTTAAAAGGAGGGCAAGGAAAAGCATATCGGCAGGACCGCTCTCTCACTCTCTCTGCTCCTCTCTCTGTATATATATATACCGCCACCCTACGATTCTCGTTAGCGGCACGTGCGCGCGGCTCCTACCCTGGCCTATCGATCCGCGCCCGCGCGCCTCGCCTATACACATCAGAGGAAGAAGAAGAAAAAGAAGAAGAAGAAGACTCGTAGGCAGCGAATCTAATTGCTAGCAAAGTCTTGGTGCTACGTGTGTGTAGGGGATATATATATAGGGGAGGAAAGATATACTAAAAATCGAAGAAGAGGGACTTCTTGTGTGTGTCCTAGATATCCGAATCGCTCCCCTTTCGAGATTCGACCGCGCGCACGTCTGCCTGTGTGTGTGTGTGTGTGTGTGTGTGTGTGTGTGTGTGCGAAGTAAGATTCAGAGATGGCGTCGATGTTTTCTCTCCTATATCGTCTTCTTTTTTTTGCTCCGCGCTATCCTTCCAATATCCGCTACCTGCCAAACGCACGACTTCGCGTCGTCTGTATTCCTTCGATGTCGCCCTCTCTCTCTCTGTCTCTCACTTTTTTTCAGTATTTTACTCCTCTAAAGCCCTATACCAGCCCCCCGCGTTCTTTATATCTACTCTTTCCCTGATTCTGTTTGATTTTTCCCGTCTCTCTTTCCGACCCCGACGACGACGACAACGTCGGCTGCTCCACTTCCGCCTTTACCTTCCTCTCACTTTCTTCATGCTTGTATATATGGGCCCGTGTACGCGTCGCTTGATTCGCGTCCCTTCTTTTTTTCTTTTTGGATTTTGTAAGGGCTCGGCTCGTTGCTTAAGGTGACTAACGTCCTCCCCTACGTCTTTTTTTTTGTTTACATTATACAAAGTGTAAAAGTATATATATATCTTTTCGATCTTTCGAAAATTGAAATTATATTGCACCTTCCTTATAAAAAATCAAGTTGAAAGCGCACTTTTTAAAAAAGTTTCTGTAACGAGTATAAATACATTCGCGCGCGCGATCCCGTTACCTTTCTCAGAGCACATTCACCGAAATAAAAATAAATAAGTACCCCCGGGCACGTCATATTTTCCTTCGCGAGCAGCTCGGCTAAGAGAATTATTATGCCAATAAAAGCACATAAGCCCAAATATAAACTTATAACGAGCGAGCAGAATTAAAAAAAAACACACACTCGCTTGATATCGTTCACATACACTTTTTTCGGACTTTAAAAAAAATCCGTTCTATCCTTACCCTAATTTTACTCGCACGCACCATCGAATCGCTATTTCAATCGTTATATAGTTTTAAAAAAAAATTCCAACTCTTCGCGTGCGTCTCACGAAATTTGTTTTTACCTTGATTCAATTAACCGGACCTTTACTGCTGAGCAAAAAGAAGAAAAGAAAAAAAAAGACTTCGAGAGAGATACGGATCTCTCTTTCGCGCAGCGCAGCTTCTAATTCTCGCGGAGCGAAAAACTTTTCCGATTCCCCCCCACGCGTACACAATAAATAAAGGCGCGCGCCACGGTGCTGTCGCTATAAATATGCGCAAAAATGCTGCGTGCACCGTTATAATTGCGATGAGAGATTGCGCCCGGGTTATACTCGAGTTGTAAAAAATAATTAGCATAACGAAGCGAAATGCGATATCCGTCGGATTTTCGGTGGACGAGATGTTGTTTCCCCCCCTCTCTCTCTCTCACTCTCTGTTTCTCTCTTTCTCTCTGTCCAAGAAGTAAGAAAAGCGTGCCCTAATCGTTGCCGAGCATCTGTTCACGTAGGTGTCGACGGCTTTTTCTTTTTTTACAGAGTTTCGGGTTTCCATCTCCTCTCGGGACTCTCCGGAGAACGAGATGGACACCAGACGGATCCTTTATCCTTCGCGAGAGCTGCGACTCGTAAAGATGATGTTTATTGTAGTGCTTCTTACGAGAAACTTTGTGTTTATGTGAATAGTTAAAGGTGGGAGAGAGAAATGTTACTTTCTAATTTGCGTGATGTACGGATTGGTAATACATGGAATGCTGACAGTTGGGTTACGTAAAAGACCGATGCTAAGGTTAATCACTATTGAAATCATTTCCAACGCCTTTTTCGTGGATTAAAAATGCGAATGATTCTTTTAATACTGGCCTCTCGGTTAATTAAATGCGCGTAATTTACAAAATTTACGGCTTAGGTTTTGCATAATATTTTTTGTGCAGTTATTGTTACCAAGGCACAACATTCATGACTGCGGTATCTAATAGGTCTTTCAAAATTTATTAACTTTTTTCTTCGACGACTGCATAAAAAGTCTAGCTTAGCCAGAGAGCGTAATTAGAAAACTGTAAAATTCGCTCGAACAAAAGGTACATTGAACTAACGGAACGCGGGACTTTTACGTTGGCAGTATTCAAACAAACATCTCGCGGCTAGAGGAGAAGAGAGACGAAGATGAAAAGGGAAAAAATCCAAGAGAGACGACAAAACTCATTTCGTTCCTGTCACACTCCTCTGAATGTAGTTAGAAATATAACTAGTCTTTTACTCGCATTACCGGCCGCCACCAAGTATAACTATAAAGTTGCGCTTGTCCATCAGCAATTAGATGAGAAAGAGAGAGAAAGAGAGAGAGAGAGAGAGAGAGAGAGAGAGATAAAAACGGAGAAAACGTAAAGAGACTATTAAAATCAGGCGTGCATACGCATGGAATTTATTTTGTTACATTATACGTTCATTCGTTTCTTAACCGACTGCAGCTCTTACATATTCATTCGAATATAATGTCTCTTTGGTGATATTAATGATTCCACCATATAAAACTGGTCTCTCTCTCTCTCTCCCGACGCGTAATTTATCAAGCGATAGAGACTTTCACATTTTTTTTCTCTCTCGCTCTTTTCCGTCCAAACAAATTGCTCAAAGTGCGACAATTGCAGTGGGACGTTATAAAATCTTTTTAAATACGAGGCGATAGAAGTGTCTCCCTGAACGAAATGAAGGAAAAGCCAATAGGTAAGAGTTTAAACTGCGCAGACACGCTGTAATTTTCTCGGAAAGATCGTCGCCCCGGATAGAGAAGTCCCGTGAATACGGGAGAGAGAGAGAGAGAAAAGTCTGCATGCCATTCAAGAATGAAATTTTCGCTGCACACGAGTAGAGAAAATGACTGAGAGAGAGAGAGAGAGAAAGAGAGAGAGAGAGAGAGAGAGAGAGAGAGAGAGAGAGCGACTCGCGACGCGAACGAGCGTTAAACGTGTCAATGAATAACTAATGCGCGTCTAGAGTGCTAATCGAACGGCGTATTGTTTGAGTGAGCGGAAGCCGACCGAAAATAAAGAACTGCTGTGCAAAATCAAACGGGAGCGTTAAAAGTATCTGCGTGTATACGTGGGTATGTGTATGAATAATGGGAAAGAGGGACGACAATAAAGGTGTGTACGCTGCATTCAAAATCGATTCGGAACGATTGACTCAAGAGTCACGTATATGAAAATTCATCGTGTCGAGGCTAGTATCGAGCTCGTCGATCAGCTTTATTTTCATTAATGAATCATCGATTGATTAAAAAGTACGAATTCTTTAAAGCGGCTTTACACTCGTAATTATGCAAATTTGCGCGCGAGGCTTTTTAGAAGATTGCGAAGAGAGAGAGAAGAGAGAGTGAGTGAGTCATAAATAAGCATCGACGCTCTCTCTCTCTCTCTCTCTCTCTCTCTCGGTACGTGCGAAAGCTCTAGTTTCTAAAATAGACTTTTATGGTTCTCTACGGGATTATTCGTGGACGCTCGTTCTTACGGGGTGTAATTAATTTATTTTTAGTTGCTCGAGCGCCGGCCGATCTGAGGCATAAAGGGTGTGATTTTGTTGACTGATTTAGATATGGCCGTCTCACGAAAATCGTGCACTGTTCTAATTATTTTTAGACCTGAGCGCTGCACGAACTTTGCGTGCAATTTTTTCATTTTCATCACTTTTTTTCTGTTTTGTGCAGAGTCATTGTTCGGTACGAAGATGAATTTCTTATTTAATTATTATTCTGTTGAATTAAAATGCTTTGAAGTTTCGTGTTAAGATAAGAAAAATGGAATTCTAGTACTTTGTTTTAAAAACGAAACTCGTCACTTTTACTAATGTTTTCAGTACTCTTTCACATATCGCGTCAATTAGTCAAGCCTTACGTGATCCGAATTCCAACCATTTAAGAAATTTCAGTAAAAAGACGCATTGTTTCATCAAAAAATCACTAAAACTAAAAGAAAATTCTTTTTAAAGTCTCGTAATTGGCGCAAAATTTTCACCGAGCACAGTCGAAACTTTTCGGAGAAAACATAGTCTGAAAATCAACAAAACCACACGACAGGCATGGCGCCATAGGTTTTCCACTCTATTGAATCTCAGCTTTCATTCGCGTCCAGTTACCAATCTACTCCAATCAGCGGGAAAAACGTAGCCGGAAATTTGAGTATCGCAATTCTCCCGAATCAAACTAAAAATCGAGAGCTCATCCAAAAACTAAAAAAAAGCACGCGCAATTACTCTCATATAGTGTATGTGTGTGTGTGAGAGTTGCACCGAGTCAGAGCGAGTAAATCCCACAGTGATGTCCACTCGACGACGTGTATAACGAAGGCGCGAGTATATGATGGCAGTGGACGCACGCGATGTGCTCTCGCGCTTCGAATTATGCAAATTTCAATATAACCGCGAAAGCGGGCCAACGTGACGTCACACGAGTTTTTCACGGCTGCCACCGGTCGATGGCGGCGAACTCACTCTCGTGCACGCGTACATACATACACCCCAGGTTGTGACAGCTGGTGCATTAGACGCGTCGGCGCACGCGACGTCGGCATTTTCGCGCACTTTATTATAATATTTTTCTCTTCGCGAGACTGCGACACACGCCAACTGGAAACTACTTTTTATATATACATATAGGGTTTTTATGCGAGACGGGCTCGAGTATTAATTTCTGTTTTGTGTGTGGGTGTGCTTGCGATTGCGGGGAGGGACGAAGTGGTTGATACTGCTAAACTGTTTTGCTGTGCGAGAATGGCTGGTTTTGTTATTATGAAGCAATTGTAGATCGTGCAAGAGTTTTTTTTCTGTTTCTGTTTTCTCTTTTGTTTTAGGAATCGCACGAAAATTCTCGTTCGGAAGTGGTCGAGTGGAGATTTTGACTTTTAAAGCACTAGCTAGTGAATGCCGAAGCAAAATTGTTACGTTTCAATGAAATCTGTTGCGATTTGTAAAAAGAAACTATTCTGTGGAACTTTGTCATCACTCCCGGCCGAGTTGTAAATTATCTAAAAACTCCAAGTGAAACACTGGCGGTCGGTGACAGACGATTTGTCACGTAAAAAACTAATTTCGCGTCGCATTCGATATTCTCGCTCTCGGGACGGCGCGCAGGCGGCGGAGCGCACTGACAAAAAACTTTAAAGCTCGATCATCTCGACGCACTCGAGCCACTGACATTGAACTAGAATTTTCGCGCAAGCTGTGAAACTTGTCTCAATATCGATACACTCTTTATTCCTTCCTTTTATCAACGCAATTCTCAACTTTTCATTCCCTTGCACTTGGATTACACCCAATTTGTTGGTTAGTAGAAGCTCGTTATATTCGTCACGGGGAATTCAAATTCAAAATCGCACGATGCGAACGCTGTGTTGCTGTATACGCCAACGAAAATATTTCGGAGTAAAGCCTGTTTTTGTTCGCCCGGTATGTTGTTTTTCTTTTTCTTTTAGAAAACTTCCCCCTTTTCTCCATAAATTCGAAAAGGACTCTCTATACGCGGCCGATATCAACAAACAGATTTATTCGTGAATGAATTGAATTTTCACCTTTTGACACTCGAGAGAGCTCCAAAAAGCCCAACAATCAAACAAAAACAAACGCGTAAGTAAGACTATCGCGAGCGTTCGATGAATTGCTCCAAAATCCTACGTTCGCCGAATCAGCCGCGATCCGTTCTTGAACAAAACATAATCAATCCCCGTTCCTCGTTTGCCAAAGTTCCGCGTATTTCTCGTCAGCGCCGCAGCGTCGCACATACTTATATATGGTACATATCCCACATCGGTCGTGAAACTTTGAACTTGAATGTCGCGCGCAGCCCCCGACGACTTTTTTTTTTCTTAAATCTGTGTTAGCCACAGATTTTGGCTTGTTTTTTTTTTTGATAATTAAAAAAATTGATGCTGGTGCTCTACCTTCTCGTGCAACGTAATAACGAACCTCGAACTCTCGCTCCCGCATATAGACGGACTTTTATTATTTTCGGTTATTAGATATATTATTTTTTTTCGTTTACTTTACTTCTCGAGTACTCGCGCACTTCATCACTCCTCGCACTCAACAAGTATAAAAACTTAACGAATATGCGACTTTTTTTGTTTTCGAAAAATTTTTAGGTATCTCTTTTTTTTGGTTTTCATGCACTACCTCGACCACCGCCGTAGCAATAAGTGTACTCGTTGTAATCCATGCTGGGCCTCTTGAGAAGCGCCTCGCCGGGCGGGACGAGATCCAAGAGGACGGCTGTCGCGGCCGGATGATGCTGATCGCACATTTGCGACACTTTTGCCGAGCACGTCGTCACGTCATTAGGCGCGCCGCGCGAGTTATCCGAGCTCCCAAATGGAGCTCCACTACTGCTCTTGTATTATGCTCTTCTCTTTCGCGGGGCTGCTCCTTCTTTTCTTTTTTTTTTTTTTAGAAAAAAAGAAAAACTTCAAAGGCGGCTTCTTCCGTCGGAGTGCATTCGAAACGGAGCTTAATTCTCACTGAATTCACAGAATATACTCATACTCCTGCTCCTCGCTTGCACTCGTTCTCGACACCTTCTCTATGTTTGCTCCTTTTACTCCTTAATATATTCGCCTTAGCGAATTATATTTATCGTATCACTTGGCTCGACGTTCCTCGTAGTTACACATTCGTAGATATCAATATATTTATCTACAATATCACAGCTCGCAGGAATAATTAGCCAACTTCACTGTATAATTATAATTAATAAATAACGAATTTTTAATTAACGTACAAAATAAGAACGATTTTGTTAGAACTGATTTAAAAAGGGGACGCTCGCGAATTTAAAGTTGCTCCTCGATTTTTCCGTCGTGTGTGTGTGTGTATAACGGAGCGCGACTTGGGATAAAACTGCGGGTGAGTTAAAGTCGCGCGCGTCTCGAGTGGAGAGACGTTAAAAACGAGGTGGGGGAAGCGTTGTAAAAAGGAAGAACCGCACGCTTGCGCCGTCGGCGGCAGACTGAGGCTTGAACCGAATCGCTCCGCGCTGCTGCCTTCCTCCTCTCTCTGTCTCTTTCTCTCTCTCTCTCTCTCTCTCTCGCTCACGCGGCTCTTTCTCTCCGTTCTCTCAGTGTCAGGGATGAGACGAGAGCCACACACACACACACACACACACAGGCACAGGCACACATGCGCCTCGCATGCATAGGGGAGAGAGTGAGTTTAGCTACACGACTCACAAGGGGGGAGAAGAGCTTTCTCTGTGTGTGTGTGTAAGAAGACGGAGGAGGGGGGAGAAGAGAGAGAGAGAGAGAGCGAGACGAGAAAGTGTGGGAAGGGGGGGATGGAAGAGAGCAGAGAGGCAGAGGCAGAAAAGGGAGGGGGGGATGAGGACAACAGCCGGTCTTCGAGGATCGAGCGGGCACCCACTACTCTTCCGACCCTGCAGCGGATTCCATCGAGCTGTAAGGGTCTGATGACTCTTGATACTCTATACTTCGCTTCTTTTTTTACTCCCCTTCCTTCCCTCCCGCGACCTTTATTTTTCGTAGATTTGGAGTTTCTTGCTTGCTTGGCGCGTGCGAAGCGTTTGATTCAAGTTCTTTGCTTGATGGGCTTGGCGAAGTGGAGCTATTGTTTATATTCATTTGTTTCGTTGCTCCGTTTTGTTACAGCTTGTAGTACAGTGAGACTTTAAAACTTCAGAATGATGATTAACAATTTCCCTTATAACATTGCGATGACAGTCTTTACAGGAGAAATTGTGAATTTGAAACTTTTAATGTAAATTGAGATTGGAGTTTGATAAGACAGGAGTAATTGAAATTGAGTACTTAGCAAGTAAATGTTTTGAATGAAACTGCTGAACAGTGTAAAGCATTGTCATTCGTATAATCGTTGGATGTGTAACGTGATGATGTTGAAATGACAATATAGTTTAGCTGAATTTTACTAGCTCCCTTAACAATAAGATTCACAATTCGGCGTTTACGAAAGTATGCGTAGAAATTTTCATTTCTTTTAAGTTATAAAAACGTCATTTAAGTTTCTAACGGAAATTCTCTCAAATTCATTCTCACGTCATTCAAATTTCAGATAACGTATATACTGTTTATCGAACTTGGGATGACACGACAACACTGCAATCTTCATTATGCGTTTTCGATAACAGGTAAACAAACGATGACTGTATTTCAAAGATTTCGTCCGAAACGTTCGAAAAACACTGAATCATAAGATCAGCCGGTCGGCCCTTGCCATGGCTATTCCATCAGCTCCGCTCTCCGAGTCTGCTCCGACAGCTTGGCGCCTCAGCTCCCGAGAGATGGCGCTAGCGGCCCTTTAGCTCGCTCTTTCGGAGCTTATTCCGTGAGAGAGTCGATGACTCGGAGCTGACTCGGAGCATTTCTCCTACCTCCTCTCTCTCTCTCTCTCTCTCTCTCTCTCCGCTATGGGTTCTGCGCGCGATGCTTCGGCTCGACGCGAGGCCGTAATGTACGCTGAATTATCGCGTTCATAACGCAACGCTCTGTGTGTATACACCGTAAACTCGCATGCATTTTCGATGTTTATCTGAAAAACTGCGCTTTTTTTTCTCAGCTTACAGCCGTGATATACGCACGTTTGTTTTTGTCGTAGGCTGGTATTTTTTTTTGTGCCAATACTCAACATTCTAATATTAGGAGTGAAGTGCAGCAGCGGTGGCATTATAGATATTATGTTTTATATCGTTTATGGATTATAGACCTTTGTTAAGTTGCACCGTAAATTTTATAAATATACAAGAGAATACACGTGCGGCAGAGCCGGAGTATACGAGCTGAAGCTAATCCAAGGATTCGCGCTGCGCTTATTTTGCCGCGCTATATATCCTCGTTGATCATGGCAATGCGCGCGAGATAGATCCATATTCGATGCGGGTATTAAGCGCAAAAAAATGTCTGTAATAATAGCCAAGACCTCGGCCAAGACGGTCGCGCGACTCTAGCCGACCCAAGTATAACTGCGTTGCATGCTTCAGTTGCTATTCTATTTTATTTTATATATAAGGTTATGCACGAGGCAGTCGTAGCGGGTATGACTAACAGTATTGTAGAATTTATTAAATAAAATGGCTCATTCTCATATTCAAATGCGACGTGTATACTGTAATTGGCAAGTCATAAAAGCTAACGTAGACTAAAGTAGTGAAACTAATCCTATTATGCGTGTCTATGACCTAATGAAATTTATACACAGAGAATTAAAGTTAATATATCTCATAGTTTAGCTAAGGATAAATATTATTCTACAAAAGCTGTATTATACAGTTTATTTCATTTGACTTTTCCGATAGCCACTGCGACAGATCTAAAACAACAGTGATCATTTGAAAAGTATCGACTTCCATTCCGAATAAGTAAACTTTGTTAACAAATCTACGCGTAATCGACCCAGTATAGTCAATTCGATTATTTCATCGCAGAGTCTCATCGCCAGTCATTTTTCGTGCTCCGCGTTCGAAGCTCCACACACACACACATCTCAACTCCCACAATCGCGTCCATACCGAATATATATCTCCTTTTCCCCGTCGTGCGCAAACATCTTGCTTTACGATCTCCGCGGAGGAACTAAGACAGAAAAGATAGAGCAAAGAGAGGGGGAGAAGAGACAGAAGCTCGGGAAAGTTTTCCTCTCCTCCGTTCTTTTTTTTTTGCTTTCTTTCCTCGGTCGCGCTGTCGCTCAGTCCCGGAGATCCCTATACCTATATGAAGTTTGAAATCTCTGTTTACTTTGATTTTGTGTCGCCGAACAGTCGGAATCTGATTTCCAGACTCGTGCGGCCGTGCGCTACTTCTTTCCCTTTATCGCCGGGGATTTTACTTTCGGATTTCCGTGGATAAGCTGTGCGCACCTATCGTCCGCTTTATCGCGACGGAGTTGTCTAATTTTTTTCATCCGTCCCTGCTTTACTTTTTTTTTTTCGAAAAACTTGCTATCCATTCGCCCTTCGTTTTTATTTATGTATAGCGACGTGATAACAAGTTATATATTTAAAGACTATATGTCGTGTTAATATTTATGGGTTTTGTATCGCGATTTTGACGCGTTGCGCTTATTATTGTTATTTTGTCTGTGTCGTTGTTATCATATGAATATTGAGTAAATACTTGTATGAATTATTGCTAGCATTTAAATACAGTTTATTATTCGAGCTACGCAATGGGAATATTATTTTAGCGTGATAAATTATAAATATGCAAAATCATTTATGATAAATGCATATGCGTATATTATGAATAATGTGTGGGCGATCTATTTTTGTTCCAAAGTAAATGTTGCGCTATATGAGATTAATAATTAATTGATAAGCACACATAGATATTTCTATAAAAATTATATGACAATTGTAGTAAGTTATTAAAGCGAACGTTTATAAATGTCTTTCTTAACTCGAATATCCCTCACATATTTAAGAGAGTTAATTTCTATAATTTACATCTTAACTCTTTCCTGGTGCTATAGAAAGCATTATATTTCTGGAAGTACCGAATAGGGGACATAGCATTCGTTAGTCATGATAATATTAAAAAATATTGTATTCTTAATCTTAGAAATAGCTGGTTATTAATTTATGACTCAGTAACAGTTTAAAATCAACAATCAGAATAATATCATTGACTAGTCGGCCCGGTATGAATGCAGTGATGCAATAATTGCCGCGGCAGAAACTCACACATTCCAACGAAACTAGCCTGATCCATTCCCCGTTAACCGTCTCCTAACTCGAGACATATCGCATTAAGAATCCTGAGCAAAGTTCCGCATCTCTAAATAATGTACGCGAGGGCGCAAAATCCACGTCGCGCATAATCGCCGCGGCAGTGGCCGTATGACAAACGAGCGTTTCATCGCTTTTACCCATATGCACATAACACCCACTATCCGCGTGTGCCTCGCGTTAGAGCCGCGGGGGGAAAAGTAAAAGCCCGAGAGCGAGGCGTGAAAGACCCGCACGACGTATCTCAGCGACTTAGCCGACGCGGTATAAACTTCGGCGAGCCAAGAGAAAAATCGTTGTTATACCCGCTGATTATGAAATACACAACGCGCTTTGCCACACGTGCAGAGATGCGCGCATCGTATTTTACTAACTTTACGTCTCTATAAGTCGTTGGAACTGATGCTGCATGCACTTGGTAAGCCGTTGGGTGGGGCGATGAGTCTGATAAATTTTTTGATCTTTTATACGAGATCGGGTAATATTATACTGGTCGATGCGTAATTTATCGGGTATGGAGTCGCGGAAAGTGTTACTTTTCGAAAATGTTCAACAAGGTTTCCGAAATTGATTTCAATCGGCTTGAATGTAAATTGTTCGGTTTTATATTGTTAGTGGATTTTTTGTCACCTCGAGCGATCCTGTTTAATCCAGCAGTGGCTGTAAAATGTACAGACGCAAGAGGTTAAAGCCAATAAAAGCGGTCCCCAGACCTCACTTGCAAAGACATTTTTTTTTGCCAGCCGAGTATATATACATTGCGAAAGTATTTGCGAGCTGAGAAAAGGTGGGAAAACAATAAATTACGCTGTAAATTGATTTTAGTGACGCATAATTTATGCAAACGAGCAATTGCTTTGTGAATGTAAAGAGGTGAAATAACCATTAAATTTCAAAGTATTGGCAAATATTTCAATGAATGATTGTGCTTATAAACATCTGAATAATGCATCAATGTAACGATTGTATTTAGAACTGTAATTCCTATGTAGCTTGTGCATAGTGCACATATATATTGAAAATCTCATTTATAGTTTATAGAATTCTGGTAATGAATTTAATGGTACAAAATAATTAAAGGGTTTTCGCCAAACCATAAAACCGCGTGTTTATGAAAAATTTCCATAGGCGATTCTCTATTTGATTATAGTAATTAAGTACCTGTTGATAATTTTGCCATTTCATAATCACCTAATTGAGCAATAATTTGCAAATATTTACGATTGCGCCGCATACATTATTTATAAGTATATTAAAATTTTATTCTCAATGGAAAAACTGCCTGTAAAAGTGGCGAAAAAAATGCGCACATGACGAAATTATCATGATATTCGCAAAAGCACATGGTTAAAACTTTTATTTACGAGCCATAAAACTTGAAATGCAAATTTAGCGATGCGAGTAGGTTTGATTTTAAAACACTCCTAGCGATGTTGTGTAGTATTTGAATAAATATTTCCGAAACTTTAGCGTACAAATGGATTTTCCGCGCGTGTGGATGTGCATATAAAAATCTAAACACAGTGTATGAGATCCATTGGAAAAGTTCTGTACGGTATACGGTAACATTAATCGAGGTAAAAATCGTTTATTCATAGAAAATTACAAAATAAGCCGGTACGGATTTATGAAAAAAATTTTCCATAAGCCCTGCGGTCACTTTACAACTCTCCGCTGTGTTTCTTCGCTCTCGCTCTCTCTCCGTCTCTCTCGCCGCTGCGCGGCAACGGCCATAAAATTGACGTACAGCCTAATCACCCTAGACTTTTACGTCGATGCGTTTCGCGCAGCGGACCGGGAGAGAAGCTGAACAAAAAAAAAATGGCCACCAGCCGAAGCCAGCGAGCGAAAGAGAGAACACATGCTAATATTATTCATTGAACTCGAATTCCAACGTTTTTGTCTCTTTAATGCATTCTAAACCTATAAAAACAGAGTACAAACTCTCTCTACCCCTCTTTCACCTCGTCCTCTTCCAAAACGAAAAAAAAAAAGAAGAACACACCGCAGCCCATAACGAAACAATGGCTGGCAACAAAAGGAGACAGAGAGAAAACCAGGAGGTGTATAGCTATACGCATCTGCATATACGCGCGGATGATAGCTCCGTAAATTACGGCGCTTGTGGCGATGACTCTCTCTCTCTCTCTCACTCGGTGCAGTGCTCACGTTTCGCGCGCGCGCGGGAGTAAAGCGAGAGAGATAAAGAGTAAGAGTGAGAGTGTGGAGAGGGGATTTTCAAGGGCCCGCTACTTCTTTTTTTTCTCGTTTTTTCTTTTCGTTCGCTGTATATATACGTATATACACGCTGTTCGAGAAGTTTGTGATTTATCGTTGGCGAAACGCGAGATCGCGTAAAAATCGAAAGTGGTATATAAGAAGGAAAAAGTACACGGAGAGAAGAATGGATTAACGAGGCGCTGTATGTATACCTTCTTTTTTCCCGAAGACTCAGAGAGAAAGAGTGAGATTCTTGGGAGATAATATGCCGTGGCAAAAGAGAGAGAAGAAATCTGTCTCTCACAAGGCTTAAGATGGGATATCTGCGGAGGCGAAGACGAGCCGCCTTGGTAATATGGTTTTTTAGGATTTAGCGAGAGAGGAGCTATCGAAGGCTGAGAACGCGATATACACTCGTATTTTTTCTCTCGTTAAGGGGATGTATATGTATGATGATTAGGATAGGCGATTTACACGAGTTGAGCCCACTAAGCATCCGATAATATGCATTGAATATATTTTTCGGTTATGTAGGATACGAAAATTAGATTTCTACGCAGCGTTACTAAGAGATATACAATAATTATAAAGACACATTTAGAAACTGTCCAAGGATCTCAGTCTGTAGCTTTACAACATCAATTCACGCCGAGCTTCCTACCGCAATGATCTCAACAAACCGAATATTTACCGAGTATATCATCCCCCGTGATGCGCAACAGCGAGTAAATCATTAGTCCGCGCGCGCTAAAGAAAGAGAAAGGGAAATATACATACATAAAGACGGCGGACTCGAGTCGAGTATCATTCATAGAAGCGCATAACGCGCAATAAAATTCATCCTCTCTTTCTCTCGTTCTCCCATTTGCATGCATAAGAGAGACGAAGAATGCGAGGATCCCTTATATATACGTATATGTATAGGAAAGGAGGGAGAAATTTTCAGAGAAGGACCGTGTGGTAGCCGAAAGAGGGGGGATACATATAGCCATTGACGGTGTCCGATGAAAAGGATGAGAGACCTGTGCTGCACTCTTCTCCTTCTCTCTCTCTCTCTCTCTCTCTCTGCCTGCTCTCCTTCGAAATCCAAGCCAACTCTCCTCTATATACACGCTTTAGCTCGCGGAGCCGCTTCTCCGCACGGCGCACTATCGTATCCCGTATCTTGGATCGGGAGGAGCACTCAGACGCACATTTTCGACCGTCCCGCGGTTGCCGGTGATGTATGTATAGGTTTATACCTGCACAGTCTCTCAAAGTTATTTATAAACGTGAATTTTCGGCACTCGAGTATATAGCCTGTATATACGTTGAAAATTTGTATTTCGAAATTGGCGATATAAAAAATATCGTGGATTTTAAGAAAGGATATACAAAAGAAACTCTTTCGAAATTTACTTAAGAACTCTTTGTTTTATGCAAAGTTATTCAAATTCAAGGTTCATCGTACTCTAGCGACTCATTTATTTAGCATAGTCTCGGTTTAAAATTCAATTTGAAGAATATCAGAGTAATCTTTGATTGCCATCATTACTTAAGCTTTCCGTAACAAATCCGTCCTCAAAAGCAGCAAGTCTGCAGCTTCGAGAATCGAGACAGAGAGATAGAGAGAGAGAGAGAGAAAGGTTAAATCCCGAATTCATAAACGCCAGTAGAACGGCGAAAGAAGCACGAAAAAAAAAAGAAAGAAATCCATGCCGACAGTCGCGCATCTACAGCTCCGATCTATTGTGATCGGGCCTTTGTAGCTCGACAGCTCTTTATCATCTCCCGCCTCGGTAAGACTCGCAGCAGCAGCAGTAGCAGCAGTGCAAACGCGAAGGAGTTAGTGTATACGGTGCGCAGGGCATTCCCTCGGGAAGAGCACCCGAACAAACGTTCGCCCTTTCCTCGGACTCTCGCGCTATAATACACATGCAGCAGCCAGGCAGCGCCTGCCATCTGGTCAGAGCCTCGCACGGATATACGCAATCCCCGAGAACTCGACCTTTTTTTTCTCCTCTTCTTCTTCTTCTTACGTAATCCCAGAGACAGGCCAACCAACGTTTTTCCCCCCAATCTTAACGTGCGAGATGAGAAACTCTTTCTTGCACCTTTTGTTGCTTCCTTTTTTCATCCCGTGATGCAGTGTGTATATGTGTGCAAGCCGAGTCGTGAGAGAAAAATTCTGTCGGACAGGAGGGAGGAAATTTCGTTGATGTCTGCTGTGCGTCGCTCGATGATAGTTATCGATGCGGTTAAGTGCGTGCGCAAGCTGCTTTTTGCTTATAGGGGCCAAGGTGCGAACGAGGTGCAAGTGCGAAGATTAAAGCGCGGAGTATATATATCTGGGGAGATTGGGAGCCGATGCTTTGTTTTGCGGGCGCAATTTTGGGATTGCCGATTTAAAAGTAAATGCTCCGTACTCGCGTATTATCTCGGTGGATGTTTGAGCTGTGAGATTGTCCGGGGTTGTTATGTGGAGAAAAGAAGTGGTTGGAAGTTTAGTGGAGAAGCTATTATCGCTTTTAATGTTTGAAGAGTTTTTAACGACATATTTAACGCCGATGAATATGACTCGTTGCATTCGTAAAGTGTAGGTAAAAAAATTATTACATATTCTATTATTACTATGAACATGCAGTTAATATATGAAACGATACATTGATGCCTATACACATGTTACGTGGTTACAGAGCGGAAGTTTCAAAGAAAGGAGTTAGACGAAAGATAAAAGGAAGAAGAAATCCTGCACTAGCGGCAACTTTATCTTTGAGAAATCGAATACTTGTACCGGCCCTCTGCTGTAGGTGTGCACACACAACCGACTTTTCTTTCAAATTTCCCGCCGCGAGCACCTACATATAACAACAATAACTCCACACACACGCACAGGATCACGTTTTACATCATATATATACATATATATATATATTATAGGGATACGCTCAATTCTTCCGTTTGGATCGGCAAGTTCCTGTGCACACACACACCTTTTTTAAAGCTGACAAAACGCTGGGAGCGCATTGAGTATATATATACGAAGAGTGCACAAGCCGGAAAAACGCTTCTAGAGAGAGATCGAGATTAGAGTCGAATCGAAGAAAGAGATGAAAAAAATAAATCCAACCCTTTTCCTGTCTCTCCGCGCCGGGGATTATACGTCTGTTCACCTTTTTGTACATCGCGGATGCAGAAAGGGGATTATGTGAATAGAATTTTTGTTATCGACGATTGTCATCTTGGGGGACGAGGACAAATTTCTTTTATTGAAGGAGGATCGTTTTGTCAGCTTGCGGACGTCTACGACGATTATCGTGGGGGATTTTTATTAACCTGAATTTAAGCAACGACGACGGCTTTTAGTTAAAATTAATAATTATTATCCTGCAGCGAGATTTTCGCGAAATTGATTAAGAGTTATAATTGGGCAGGCGAAAATATAGCGGTCGAGAGAGCATTAGTTTTGGCAGAAAAGTCGAAAACGCCCAGCGCGCGCGTTGCCGATCTAAAATCGAATTTAAACTTTTAACTGACTTTGCCTAACCGCATTGCGACTCTAAACAGCTTTGAAATTTATCACGTGACTAGCGGTGTGTGATGTCACGCAATAACTAGAAACCACGGTGACAACTCATTTAAGGCGTCCTATAAAATCATTTAGGCATGTGTTTCTCCACATCTTTACGTTTCGGTTTGCGCGATGATAAATAAACAAGTACTCGCTAGAACCCTTTTTCTACCAGTTCAATCTCGCTCTTTGATACCGCACTTTTAGAATTCAGCAGTACAGAGCAATAAGAAACGAAAAAAGGCTCGAACAATTAATCCTGATCCCTCCGCAGCATCATCAATCAGTCCCCTTAATTTACCCCACGAATTCCCCAAAAATCACAGAGCCACACAGAGGAACCATAAAAAGGTAATTTACTCTCGCACTTAAAAGAAAGAAGGAAACAAAAAAAAAAAAAAACGGGTCAGTATCCAAACTTTGGGCCCGAAGAAAAATAAAATCGTCGGTGGCTGTCGAGCGAAGGTGCGAGAACCACACACACACACGCGCTCGGCGCCCTCTAAACCGCGTTCGAAACGGCCGTTTTTCCGGCAATAATAATCAACGGCCGCCCGGGGTCCCTGTTTACCAATCTCTCGGCTCCATCTCCGGGCTTGTTTCTCGCCTCTCTAATCGCTTAAAACCTCTTTCTCTCTCTCGCGCGCGCGCTCACAGCTAAGAAAATAAGAGAAATCCCCCCCCCCCCCCAGCTTTGCAGTATAACACATCTCGTGGCTGCATACCCAAGAAAATAGAAGAAAGGAAAGATATGGAGAGCAAATACACGCTAGTGCTATCATCGAACCCGTCCGCACCGAGAAGATCTTATCAATCGGTCGCTGCTAACTATCCTCTTTTCTTTTTCAGGACCTGCGCACCTCCAGAGCTGTTATTCTGCGTCTCGTTTATCTGCACGGACTATACTCTGGCCTGTATATATGTATATATTCGTTCTGTTCTCTCTGTCTCTGCCGCAGCCCCTTTCGTTCGGTTCTCTCTCTATTTAGGGTTTCTTCTTAAAATGAAAGGCCTTGCGACGGAAACTCGAGCAGGCCTATTAATGCTGTGCATATAACGGCCACGTCCGCACGTGTCGACGTCGTATATGTGGCGCGCATGCATATGCAATTATTGGACGCAGTCTCCGTGTATAGATATATGAATGATGGGGGGTTGGCTGTGAGATCGTTATTTTTGGGGATTCGGTATTAGCTGATTTTTGCGATGGGGATGCGCCTTCTTTTCCTACATCGTGTAATTTATTGCGAAGTTGTGCGATTGCGACCACGGTGACGCATTTAGCGTTGATTTTTTTTTTTTCAGTAACCCATAACAGTTATAGCCACAATAAGATATACGAAGAACTTAGTCCTCGTGTATGCCCCTCGTATCCGGTGCGGGAAACTCTTAAAAATGATGTCAAAAGCACATTACAAATTCAATACGAGTCCATTTACCGCGTCCATTACTCAGTGCGCAAGTTGAGTCATATTGCGTGCAGATTGGATTTTACGAACCTGCACGTTGCGCACGGCGGATGCACACAAAGAGGAGACACACGAAACAAGAACTCCGAGGCTCCGTACAATATATATACACGAGGCCGTACTTATATACACTGTGCGGTCAATTCCGGCGGACAGTTTGTCGCATCAGCAACCTAAGACGACGTGTATGCATGCACATAACGGGCGCGCTGCTGTATAACGTTATATAGACCCGAAGGAGGTCATTTACATCGATACAAAGCTTATATACGGAAATTCGTGCGTGGCACGTTTCTCTGTGTCTCTGTACTGCTGTGTTTGTGTGTGTGTGTGTGTCTGTGCAGGCGCTACTGGCATGAGCCATGCATATTCAATCGGGCGGCCCGAGAGCTATGCCCGTAAGTCCGTCGACACACACGGGAAATGCGCCACCACTGCCGCCAAGCGACGGATATCGTCCAGAAAATGAATTGCAGGTTATTGCCTCAACGCTGTGTGAGACTATTGTGTTGGACGACCCAAATGGAAAACACACTCGACGTGTGCGTATGTCGCCAAGTTTTTTTTTTTCTTTTCGATGACTTTAGATTATTCGTATATATGCTTAATTGATAGTTGAGGTAGTTTTATATGGGTAAGCTTTGGTGGTTGAGAAAATTTTTTCATAATTGTGTGTTAAATCACATATGGGAGATCGATTTTTATGAAAGAGAAATTTTCTCTTAGCTATATAAATTACGAAGAATCCCATTAAAATTACGAAACCAAGTGTTAACGGGTTTCAGATTACACGTTGGCGTGTCGAATTGTTCAAAACTTATTGGACTTATTTGTTCGGATGAAATCTAGCATTTGCCACGGTTATAAATTTTAAATGTAATGCAGCCGCAGCAGCAGTGCCATTCCGATAAAATGAAAATCATCAATTTTAATTCAGTCACGTTTCAATATCCCGCGCTTCTGGATATATTATTGGCATCCTTATTTCGAGTGGATAAAATTTCTGTCTTATTTTAACGATATATATATATATATATATATATAAAGCAACATTAAATATTTATCAAATAAAGTTCCATTGCGATAATATTAATACACGACGGATGTAAATAAATAATGGAAAAAAAAACAAATGACCAATAAGGACATGCTTGGTGTATAATTTATGACTTTTGATGGATCGATTTTGTTTATAAATATCGTAATGATATCGTTCAAATGCTGCTTCCATCGTAAACTCATATCTGTTCCAAACGTTATCCATCAAATTAAGATAATTTCGTACTTAATTATACACATCACGAAAATTCGTGCTGTCCATCGCTCGGAAATTCTTATCTTCCAAAATCAAAACGAATCCAATGAAAAAACAACCACCGTTTCGGCATAACAATGTTTTCCACCGCTACTAAAATTAAATCCATACATGGACACAAACAAACACTCCAAGATATCAGCCGCTTATATTACATATGCGCGAACACAGCGCGTATCCGGTGGGTCGCATCACCATACGCACTTCCGTATTTTTCACGCGCCTCTATCCCAAGAGGCGTGAATCATTAAAAACTCGCGACGCGTATCGCTTTGAAACACCAGAGACCGGCTTTTCACACTTTTTTTTCACCCAACCCAGGTTTTCCACGAAATTACATCCAAGACTCCCCAGCGCGTATTGTTCTTCTTCTTCTCGGACCTTTAGCACCTATACGCGTCGTAAATATGTTAAGGGACTACCGATTCGTATCGCTGCATTTTCTCTCTTTCTCTCAGTGTGTGGATATATTTATATACATAAGGTTAAACGGCGCTTTCGAGCGTGATTGTTTTTTCTAATTAGTATCTACGTGTGGCTCCTTATACCTACCGGTCGATCGCGCGTGAGTTTGTGGATTTTATTTGGTTTCGTGCAGAGTGTGCTATAGTGGCCGAGTAGACGAGCCTCGGGATACATACCTGAAACAGAGAAAAATGGGAACGTTAAGAGGTGCGTTAAGCTGGAAATATATAAGATTCATCGTAATTTAGTGAGTAATGGTTCTTGGCTTTTTCTGGCTATTTAGGCGATTTTGGGAGAGAGAGAGCGGCTATTCCGAAGTGATTAATTATAAATTTGATTCAATTTAGCTTCTTGCGCTTTCCCTGAAAAAGCGGGTAAAAATAACGTATATAAACTGTGGGCGTCTATAAGAAACGTGGTATTCTTAAGACGTTGTTTCGTGAAACTTTCAAGCCTCGAGTTTCCACATATAACCCTGCGCGATAAACCCTACGCAAAAAAGGTCGAAAATACCTTCGAGCGTTATTCCGTCAAAGTAACAACGACAGCAGCGAGTCGTGAATTAGCCAAGTAGGAGGTTGCAGTAGGTTAAAAATAAAATTCGTCGGTTTAAATCTAACGACAGTGGGAGAAATTTCGACGAAATAACCGTTTGACGCAAACCGAATGGATTCGAATAAATCATGCCCGAAGAACAATGCGATATTCTACGGACTTTCATCTGCTGACGCTCGCGCGCGGATCTAACTTATTAACAGCCGATATATATTCGCTGCTCCCGATATATAAAGAAATCATCCTTCGGCCGTCAGGATCGTAGCCCAGGAAGGTGGATTTTAAAATACCGCGTGTGCAGTATTACGAAGCGTTGCGCTTCTTACCGATTCTACTGTCAGCGTGTCACTCCACAGAGATGAAGGTGTGGGATGCACAGTGTATTTTATCCATCTCTTTGGTGGTTTTTCACCCCGAACGCATATCCATTCGGTGTTCTATGTCTCTTTCTGGCTGATATCGATTTCGAAGGGGCAGCTTCGATGTAAAATATATAGCGGGTATACGTTATAAGTGTCAACTACAGTGTACGAACGTTACGAGACTGATGCCGATATAATTCGAATTATAATTGGAATCTCTTCGGGTTTCTGTTGATGTGCGATTTTAATCCCGATGTGTCTTTGTACGACGATTTCGTGGGTTATCAATTGCAGATGGTCGACACTGTCCCATCATTGCGTGCGGTATACAATATTTGTGTTTTCAGAATCTTTAAATAATGCACGGCCAATTTATGGACTGTAAATGTTTGTCCAGCAACTTTTGCTGTTGATAATTTCAAGAAGTTACCCATACTTCGTTCAAATGAACGCAATGCAATTGAAACATTATTCAACTAAAATTATATTTCAACACCGCATACATTAATTATGAGACAATAAAAAAAGTCATCGACATACGCCATGAAATCGTCGCGTAACTAATAAACAAAGTTTCGCTCATAAAAATACTCGCGAGATTGGTTCTCTCAACTGAGAAAGGGGGAGAAAGAGAGAGAGAATGAGACAAAAGATACAACCTGACAGGCTCAGGTCGCGCGCGCTTCATGCCTGTGAAAATCGATCGCTATATAGCTCCCGCGATCTCGAAATAACGACACTCTTGCAGGCAGCGCAGAGAACGGAAGCGAATCGCTTGGATTCGCGTCACCGCTCGGGCTCGCGCGCACACCGCCGACTCTCTTTCTCTCTGTCGGCTAAAATTATTGCCCAAGGAAGGAAGGATTGCGCGCGAGGTTCGCTTGGCTTTTTTTAGAAGCCCGCGCGGCGCACCGCTATTTCTCTCTCTACCTTTTTTTGTTTCAATGACCGATCGGATACCGTTATATAAAATGCGAGCGCGCGACTAGTGCCTGCAGAATAGATTTCTGATTTTAGCTTCCACTCGAACATGTATATTATTTTGGTACTGAGAATTTTTCGGATTTATTTCTGGCCATCGTTGAGACTATAATAGCAGGCGGTTAATTGAATTATGGATGTCCCCTCGTTTCCTTTTTAAGAGAGTATACGTATATATGTGTATGATATCTCAGAACACTCGAGAAATCTGGTTTGAAAAAACACGATAATTCCTGTATTAATAAATAATTTCAATAGCTACACATTGATAATTTTAATTGATCAATGGAGTACTTTTATAATGATCGAGCCAAGTAAACATCGCTTTATCACTGAAATTTATGCATTCTGCATAATAGCATAAAAATTGTTAAATATTTAATCGCTTGAAAAGAGAGCTGTAGAGCAAATGATGAATGTAATAAAAAATTTTATCAACTAAATGCTTCCACAAATATTCGTATACCGAATCCAGAGAAGCAATATATTTTCATAAACCTCGTCAACAATGTTTTCCAATAAAAAAAGCTCTATATATAGAACTCTACGATATCGCAATATTTCTCACATTCGATGGTAATAAAAAGGTATTTTCTCCGGATCGCTGTCCGATTCCCGCTGAAGTCCCGCAAATTAATACATTCGTAAAGCGATGTTTTTCATATATTTCGGGTAAAACGATCGAAAAAAAAAATGAGAGAGAAGAGGCCAGGGGAAAAATCATAACATCGCCGTAACAGCAGCAGCAGCAGTAATAGTAGCGAGAAAGAGAGGAAGCTCATACACAGAGAGCACGAGAGAAAAGTCAATACAAGTCAATTTCACCGCAGCAACGGTAGAGAGAGAGAGAGAGAGAGAGAGAGAGAGAGAGAGAGAGAGAGAGAGAGAGAGA
>UELV01178631.1:24862-46412 GCA_900490015.1 Megastigmus stigmatizans | reverse complement strand
CCCCCCCCTCTCTCTCTCTCTTTCCTGGACAACGATTTACCAATGCATTTTTAGTTTTGCGTTTCTTACTTTTTTTCATGCAATTATGAACGTTTTTTCTTGCTATAGAATTGTCACGTAGCAATTTATTATGTAAATATTATATTTACGAGGTCAGTGTATTTTTCATTTTCTCATTCGAAGTGTTCTATAAAGTAACTTTTTTCAATAATAATTGGCAAGCAACATTTTTATAAAATACTGATTGATGCAAAACAATAGCTAGTCGTTTATTTATTGAACCTTTTCTTAGAAAAAATTAAAAGTTCAAAAACGTGAAAAAAAAATTTCGTTGTACATCTGTAGGGTATACGAATAATATTTATTTCTCTTGATATAAATCAAAGTTATATAAATTGGATTACATTGATTTAATTAAAAGAAAATTTTAAAAGCTACAGTTCGAATAAATGCGAACAAATATTTAATACTGCACCATGCTAAGTTATAAAAATAAAGTTAATTGAAGATCTTCAGCTAATAAAGTTATTTTTTAATCAAAGCCGTACATAATATGTCATGAATTTATTTCAAATATTTTCATTTAGACGTACGTAAAATCTCATTTTTATTTATTCATTGTTATTTTGTAGCATTGTGCATTGTGTGCATTACATGATATTAATCAAAAAGGATGTATTTTTAAAATCACTCAAAAATGATAGCTTGAATTAATATATCATTATTTTTATGAATGCTTACATATCGAAATGAAAACGATTTGTGCAATTCATGTAATAATACTGTCTGCTCCACATGTTTATTCACTGCGCAAAGAATATACTTTTTTCAAAAATTATTACAGTCAGTATAAATTTTGATCGTCTGTAAAGGAACATAAACTTTCTGGAGGTAATTTAACCCATTGAAAAATTTAAAATTATTTTATAATGATTTATATTTAAAAAAAAATTATAATTCACCTATTGTGTTAAATAAAATACTTTTAAATTTGAATTATTCTATCCTTTCAAAATTATGTTCTTCTTATTACTATAAATTAGGTTAGCACATTAAAACCCATCACGGACCGAAAAAGAAACATTGTATAGCAATTCAAAATAACCCCCTCAATATAAGCGCCCGGTGATAATAGATGATTTCCGCTAAATTACAGATAAACACAGTATAAGCGAAAAAGAGAAACTTCCCGTATTACGCCATGAAAATTAATATAATTATCCAGAGCGCGGTGCGGTAGCGGAAAAAAAAACGGGAGGAAAAATGAGAGAGAGAGAAAAACTCCTCCCTCTTCCTCGTCCAAGGGGGATGCAGCCAGTAATGGAAAAGTGAATTCTTTTAATAAAAATAATTCTCTCTGGAAAATACCACCGTTTATTTTTATCCTCTTCCGTCCCCCGCGCTCGTGGCGGGCACTCGAGGACCGTGTGTGTATATAGCCGAGAAGCAGCGGCTGCAGGGCCGCGCGGCCACGACTAAATGATAATGCTCCGGCTGTAATTTCGAGCGACTTTAAACGGCCGGCACAATTTACATAAAAGTTTGTCGTTGCTGCTGTTGCGGGTCGCGAGCAAACCACTCGGTGCTCGCAAATTCGCACTCATACACGAGCACATGTGTGTGCGTGGGGGTTGAAAAAGAGAGAGAGGGAGAGTGAGAGTAACAGAGGTGAGATGGTATCGTAAACGCTGGCTACGAAAATATTATCACCGCAGTCGCGACTGGGAAATGCTCGGATTCTAGCGGTCGAAAAAAAAAATAGCGAGAGAAACTGGTGAGAAGTATACATTTGGAGATAGAGGATAATTAATTCGAGTATTTAGCCTCGATAAAGGACTTTATGAGCGAGGCGTATATATATGTGTGTGTGTGTGTGTCTGTGCGTTTGTATGTACGCGCGCCCACGCGTTAAGTCCGGATATATTTATTTCGGAAGTTTGTATACACACAGCCGCGCGTTCGCCAAAGTGAATTATGATGTATTTCATATGCATGCACTCTATCCCTCTCTCTCTCTTTCTCTCTTTTTTTCTTCGTTGGCTGCTCCATCGGACTTTATAAATACGTGCCGTAGTGATGTGCAGTGCGTAAAAATGGTTAGTTTATTTAGCTGTTTGTTGAAATAGCCGCCCTCGTGTGCCGGAGAAGCTCTCTCTCTCTCTCTCTCTCTCTCTCTCTCGCTCTTCCCATGCTATACAGCGTTTCGCGTAATAAACAGTATAGTTTGTAAAGTAGGCGGCGATAAATCGTTCAGTTTTACACAAGCCCCGCATGTATTCTAACGCGAGAAAAAAAATAAGAAAAAGAGCTGTAGGCAAACAAATCCCAGCGCATTACGATGAATCATTTTTAACGGGCACAACTATAGCCCACTTTTATTAAACGCAAAAGCGAGCTTAACGTAAAGGGAAAAAAAAGCATAAGGAAGAAAAAAGACAGTTGTACGGAGTTCGGTTCCAACTGGCCTGTCCCCGCGCGCGCGCGGACTCTGCCACCGCTCGCCGCGACAAGCTACAAGCTTTATCTCGACTTTCTCTTGTACGGCCCGCATTATACGTGTATCGGTATATACTGTGAGCGAAACTGCAGGAGGAGCTGCTATCTACACCGAGAGCTACACACACACACACACAGACGCGCGGGACGTAAAGATTTTTCGGCATTATAAAGCAGCAGCAGCAGCGCGTATATAGGAACCTCGCGGTAGGTCGAAGGGCTTAGGAGTGCCAAGTAGAGCGAGAGAGCAGAAGAAGAAGAAAGGGACAGGAGGAGATATAGACTCGGCTGGGGCGCGAGCCGGTCTCTCTACCACCTATATCTACACGACGACGTGGGAATCCGGTAATCTTTCGCGCGGAACACGGCTTTATTTCTGTCCGCCGTATATTTCCTACCATCCCCTCTGCCTCTTACACCGGTCGCGCCCATGGGACTCGCTCGCGACGACGACGACGACGCCGACTGGATACTCTTAAAAGTGTGAGGATATTCGCTCACTTGACTTACCCCTTTCTTTTCTTTTTTGCGCCATCGTTGATCCTCCGATTCTCTATCTCGAGCTTGAAGATGCGAACTATACTTGCGCGGTGTATGATAATTTTATCGAACGCTCTATAAATTACATCGTGTTTGCGGTGGTAGAGGCTCTCGGGATTATTGCGACGGAAGACTATAAGCAGCTTAACTCTGTACTCGGCGAAAGTTACCGAGCATTCGCTCGACGACGATGTAATTAATAAATAACAATTTGTTTATAATTACTTACCATGTTTACGTAGTTTTTATTCAAATGAGGCTCGCGCGGGCGGCGACGACTTCGCACATGCGAGCTTGCATGCACAGTCGATTATTGGATAAACGTGTGGTAAGCTTTTTTACACGATACGTATGTCCCTTGTGAAATATTAAATTCACATGTAGGCACTGCGGCGTGCTGAATAAATACGCCCCATAATCCTTCTTGGTGGATAAAAATTAATCTTGCACGTTTGGTACTCTGTGCCTCATCCAAGTATAGAAGTGGCGTAAATGAATCTTTCGGCAAATTTTTCATTCCTCTCAACTGAAAATAAACTTTATAAATTCAATAAATAGTCAAATTTATTTTAAAATTTGAAGAATTAATTTTATTGAAATATTTCAAAGCTAGCGTATATGTATCGTTCACTTGTTCTTTTTTTCCTCTCGACAGCGACTCGTCGTTCTTCTTGTTCGTCCCTATTTTTACGAATCGATAATCGCGATCCTCCTCGGCCGCTTTTTTCCGCAACGCCTTATCTCTTTCTCCCTCTCTTCTTATTTTACTCTGAGAGCATTGGCGCAAGTCGAGGAATAACTCACTGGATACCGGCGTGAATTATCGCTCGAAGAGGTGTGCAGAGAAAAGTTTTTTCGCCGTCGTCTCGGCCGTCGTCGTCTTCTTTTTATAAATAAAAGCAAATCGCTGGAATTGACGATTGGGAGCTTCGAGTTACCAAATAGACTTACTATTTTCGATATACGAGCTTTTGTACTGCGAATATATATATATGATGTGTTATATACGCGGATTAAAGTTTCAGGAGGAGGTGAAGAATGTGGACTACTTGACATTTTATTGGGTAAAAGGACTGGAGATTCGGCTTGCAACTTTCTCTTATTTCTGATTGATATATATGTGTTTTGCAATTCTTTAAAATTTTCGCCTTTTCACTGTATATTTTCGTCGAATATTATTCCATAAATACAGTAGGTCAAACTTCTACATCATTTGAGTTTACTTGCGTTTAAGCAGATATTTAGCCTTTTTTTTAATCTTTACCTGAACTGCATTAATTTATATTTAAATGTCATTGATCAAAGTTTGATTATTTACAAAGTTTGTTATTCAACATCTCTTCAATATTGTAAATTTTCGAATCGACCAAAACGTTGTTTTTATGATCGAATAATTGACAGTGGTTCGTCGAATATAACAAAAACATTATGACCCGATTCGTTTAATTATACGAAAAAAAAACAGCGTCGCGCGCGAAACGTCAGACTGAAACGCAAATTAATTTTCCACTTATGCACACAATAGCTGACACGGCTCGAAACGAATTAATGATAAATTAGCGCGAAAAATGTCAGTCAGCCTTTGGCACACTCGCGTCTGACATTCAATATTTAACAAAATATATTATACGCTTCTATATATTGTCGAGCATTTATCAGCGCATAAAATCCACTGGCAAAAGGATCAGGCAAAACGAAAATGGCAAAAGCCAAAGCAGTACATATAAAATTAGGCTTGGCGACACAGCGATAGTCGTACAACAGCATTCCTTCGTTATCTTGAAGGAGGCTCTTTTGCTCTCTCGTGTGTTCCGCGGCGAACAAAATTTCCTAGCGATTTCGACAATCCCCGCACTCTGAATTTCGTAAGATAAGTCACACACATACACATTCAAGTGTACAAAGATTGGCTCTCGATACCACGCAAACACATACACACACACACACACACACACACACGAGTGCACGTATCTACAGAGCTTGTGTAGTGTGGGGATGGGGAGGAGTGAGAAAGCAGAGCAACTAAAGGACGCTGCGGCATCTCGAGAGAGAGAAAGAGGGGGGAAAGGGAAGGAGGGAGGAACGGCGTGTGAGCGAACACGCGAGAGATAAGCGGAACTCGGTTGGCCGCCGGATATTACTAGATGCTGCTGCTGCTCTCGGCTGGGGCTTCTTTGGGTTAGCCAAAACTCGCTCCCTCTCTCTCTCTCGCTCTCGCTCTTTGGCTCTTCCTTTGTCTTATCTCTCGCCCTTATCTCCATCTTTTTCTCCTCCCTTAAATTTCTCCTTTTTTTTTTATTCCTCGGGAGATCTTTCCACCCTGGTAAGTGGCCTTTGTCTCTCGCTCCTCGTACGTATTATGTGCTCCCTTATCCGGCTCATTGCATTTTTCTCCTCATTTCTTTTCTATTTCCACGCCCTTCTTGTGTCCCTTGCTATATACCCTGTCCGGTACTGTTTTCCGCGCGATTCCACAGCTAAAGATGCGTCAGAAATCATTCGCTACGTATATATTCGTTCTCGCACACCGCATCACGACCAATCGATTGTGTCTCGCTCACTACTGCTGCAGAGCACCACGATAAATACATAAAGTTAGAGAAAATCTGAGAAGAGAAAGCGGAAGAACCGCACTACACCGATCGATTACACGAAATCTATCCAATCGACAGCTTGTTAACTGGCCAACCGACACGGAAACATAGCGGAACACATAGCAAGCATATATATAAATATACAGAAAACAGTAGCTGATGAGCTCGTTAGCTCGGTCGCTTCTTAATTTGCTCCCCTCGTACCCACATACACACTGGTTCATCCACGATATTACTAGTTGTGGTGCCTGCTACACCTGACCTCCTCTTCCTCCCCCTCCCCCTACTCAAGCTTCTCTCGTACACCTTAACTATACTCGCTGACTAAACTAACCTCGTTACGCGCAAGAAACGATATTACTCGAGTAAGAGAGAGAGGGAGAGAGGGGGGGGGCGAGGAGGGAGATGGAGCGAGAGTATAGCTCTCTAGCCGAGGGCTACACATTTAAGAAGGTTGTGCAGAGAGCAGCATCCACTAACCGCCTCTCTCATTCCCCTCCCGCCGCCCGCCCGCCTCCCGCCCGCTGCAACCCTCGCTTAGCCGCTCTTATACGAGTATTATCTGTAATCCGCGAACGAGGCTGGCGTGTATATGCGCGCACGCCGAGAACTAACCAAGAGTCATTGGGGCGCCAAAGTGAATGTATATGGAGAGACTGCCGGCTGCGGGTATACTTCGGCAGAGCGCCCGATACCAATCGCTTTAGCAAGCCTCCATTCGATACTCGCTATTTTTCTCTATTCTTCGTCTCTTCCTAGATTATGTACAAATAATAGAGCTTTATATACCACGATTGTTTTTTTCCCTGCCTAATGTTTCAATTGGCAAACACGTGACTCTTTGTATTGTTCTACTGCAATACTACATGATCACTTGAATTTACATGCCTAAAAGTAAAAGGGGTCAAATAACATTGATAAGCAAGTCTAAGCAAGTCTTTTGTGTACAACTGTATCTACTTTTATCAGATGCTTTAAAGATAGTGTTATAATTTTCAAAACTTTACTTTTGGCGTCTTGGATAAGGTATATAAGAGTAAACCAAGTATATACCCATCGCGTCAAAGAAATAATAAAGCATCATCGGAAAGTTTCATCTTGCGCCAAAATCCAGTCTGAATTCACAGTCAATTTTTCCTCGCTCAAAAGCACGTGCATCAAGAACATTTAAGAAATTTCGGCGTAAACACGCGTCGTAGCTGCAGCAGACTTTATACTCAGCTACACACACGGCTGCACGTGAACCTCCCGCGGCATATTCCTCTTTGTCGCGATCTTGTAACGAAAATCTTGTATAGCGGAAGGTTCAGCTGCTATATACGCGAGGCGGAAGCGTGCCACGGCGATAAAAGTCAAAAGCGAGTGGAGAGAAGCTTATCTAGTGGCAATCGATGAACCCCCGTACACGACCCATATATATGTATATATCACAGTTTCAGTATTCGGAAAAGCGTTAATTGCGCCCTCTATCTTTATGGGCGGACCATTTCTCTCTCTCTCTCTCTTTCTCTCTCTCACACACTCTCTTGGTTTAATTATGCAGAGAGCCGCGCTAGCTCGGATTCCCTTTTTTTGCTATTTACCAGTGCACACCTCTGCACCTTGACTCGCCGCTATTGTTCTTGCCGCATTCGCGGGATAAATAATTTATAAAGCACGCAAATATAATCGTGTGTATGGTGGCTTCGGTACCCATTACAGTTTTTCCCCCAATACTCTCTCGACGCTTTCACTCGACTATTGTTTATCGAGTAAACAGTAGCGCTATTGATTTATGTGTACCGATAAAGATAACAAGAACACGTGCACTAGTTCGTATGTGTATGTCCGCGTCCACGAGTGAGCCATTTCATCAGGCGTAAATAAACTCGTCCCTCGCTCTCCAGAGCGCGCGCGTCTAATACGCAACTTTTTCCTCCGAATTCACTCCCGAGAGAAAAATCGATACGACGCACAAGCATCTACTTCCGGTATAAAGCTCGCCGTAGGGGCAGGTAAGGAATGCGTCTCGCCAATCGATGACTTTGTTTTCGCACAGCCGCGGCTCTGCCTTGAATCCCGAATAAGGGCACGAGAGCGGCGACGGCACCAGCTGTAATTCAACCGAACGCGCCCGCGTACCGATAGAATTCGATAAATTTGCCGTCGCGGCGCGCGGAAGATGACTCGATTTATAACGTGTGTGGCCGGGGAGGGGCTCCAGTCGTGAATCGAGGAAATCATGAATTTAGGACGGGGTGTACGTATAGCGACGATGACGACGAGGAGTATAGGACGACGACAACGCCTCGCGCGCGTCCACGTGATTCGGTATTCGAGCTGCGTGCCACGCGACGCCGTTCTGTATGCATTATATTGTCATCTAGCGTGCAAGTGTATACGTGTGCGTGTGTGGCTATGAGTGTGTGCGGGTGTGTTGGAGAGCTATGGCTCATACGTACAACAGCAGCCCTTGGCGCACATGCGACTGTCGAAGCTGCTCCCTGGCACCGCAACTCTCCTTTGTTATTTACGCCTGTACTTTCGGGATTGCTTCGAGTGATACGCTGTGGTTTCATTTCGGTGTTTTCTTTGGTTCGCACGAATAAAGATATTGCTATAAAAGACATTTTCATCATTGCAATATTTTTTTTTACTAAACAAAAAAAAGTCGTTGTTCCACCATACGTTTTAATTTCGGTCAATCGAAATCTCCTTTCAAAACGCGATCGCTATAATAACGAGGGGGAAAAAAGTTGGATCCGTGAAAGTGCTTTAGTCTATCGGTCGAGCTTGTAAATATCGTCGAGCAATGCGAACAGATTTTCGAATAAAAACACACAGACACTCACGCACAATATCGAGTCACGAATTGAAAAACAGCTTTTAAAAGGGCTTTTTATTAAAAGCGCCTCCGGTTCTTGCTACTGTCCAAAAACACACACACACAAAAAAAAAAGAATCAATCCAGCATTTCGATGGGTCGACTATTTTTTTTGTCTGGGTGCAGATTGCACAGAGCCAAAACACTTCCTGAATTAGGTGTTCGATGGGAGCTCGACACATAGAACTATATATATATATAAAGCGGGGGAGCGGCTCGTCGTAAAAAAAAAACCCGTTTGAATGAGAAAGCAATACCCACGCGAGCGCCAGGGAAACACTGCCGCGTTAATTCATTCGTCCGCAGTGCTTCGTTTAGTGCAACGTGCAGGCCAGTACCGTGCAGTCCTTTTTCACTCTCCCTTTTCTCTCTCTTTCTCTTCGATTCGCCAAACGCAGAAGGGTGTCCAATATTCCTTCTCTCTCTCTCACTTCGTTCCTTCTTCTGTTCTTTTTTTTTTTTGTTCAACTCGTTGTGCCGCGAACGGCCGCCGCACTCCAACTCTGCACGAAACGCCACTTGGGCGCACATTAAAATGTAAATCGCGAACAGTAGTACGGGCGTTTCGCGCCGCCGACAAGTAAAATTATTTACGTTCCGATCATATAATAGACTCTCGAGCGGCGCGGCGTAATATAAATTATTGAGCAGCGCGCGAGCTTGTATAGTTACTTGAGGAATTACCACTGTGCGTGCGTTGAAACTTTCATTCGTTGGGATTCGCGTTTTCTCTCTCTTTCTCTCTCTCTCTCTCTCTCTCTCTCTCTCTGCCTCCCTTTTTTATCTGCTCTTCGTGTCTCTTTAATATTGAATGGCAGTTCGAGCTGGGTTAATGCGCTGCTTCCACGAGGAACAAATTTAACACGATAATACTCATAATTTCCGCTCTGCGTTTATTTATATACCATCGATTCATTCTCTATCTACTCGAATACCTACTTATCGAGTAAATATAATACTATTACAGGAGCTTATCTATCCAAATTATTCATTCAACAAAGTGTCGTTAAATAATAAATAAAAATAGAGAATCAAAGAGTTACAAAGACGAAATAACCACATCGTATGGAGCATACTTTACATGACCGTTACGATTCCTTCCCACTTTCCTTTTCTTTTTTTTTTATTACACGACACAAGCCACGTGAGAAAATGATTCTGTAATAAAAGTGCAGTGCGGCAACTGCCGTAAAGAAATAAAAAGAAGAGAGAGAGCGAGAGAGAGAGAGAGAGCTGGAACCCCTAGGCCAGCCGACAGTTGCGCGCCACCAGCTTAGCATATAACACTCGCCGCTGCCACTCGTAGCTTTTTCGGTGTGTGTGTGCCGTCAGACCAACGGAAGACACGGATATATACATGTACACGCGCAGGGGTGAGACAGTGAGAAAGAAAGAGTCGAGGTAGGCTGAGTCGGGCTTATCTATGTGCGCCCGTGAATCGCGGAATATATATATATATATATATATATATACAATGGCGGGGCGCTGTGCGCCGTGCGTGACGAGCACAGAAATCGTTCGCGTGTCTTTTTTTTTGTTCCTCGTACACCTTCTTTCGTTTCTTGCCATGTGTATACCATGTTCTCTCCCCTTTTGCGCTCCAGAATTTATACGCCCCCACGCGAAGACTATGCGTCGTTCGTTTTTTTTTTATTTTTAGGGGACGCAAGGACAGTTAACGTAAAATTATAACTCATTTATTTACTGAGTCAATAGACATTTTATTATGCAATGGCGTGCGACGATAGGTTATAACGTTAAATATTCAATATTTACTTATAAAACGTTGATGTCTGAGGGGAAAAAATAAGCTTTTTGCGCATGCGAATATATATTTATTTATTTTAAGGTAACATTTGCCTTCCATAATATTATACCAATAGATCGCCACTCTCGAATTAAGTAAACATATTTTATAGTATATTAACAAATAAAAATTTTCCCCAATATTGTGGGATAAAATTATTCGGGGGACATTCACTATTTCCATTCACGGTTTTCATGTGTATTCCTGCACATAAATCTCGAACCCGAGGAGTTTACAGTATACTTTTTCCTCTAAAGAATGAACTTTTTTACGAATTCCAAGTGCCTTCCACCTTTAAGGACATGGGATTATCCTCTTATCTCTTCTTTATTATCATATAAGAATAAAGCGAGAATCGATGTAAAGCTGTTTTCATCTCGGTTTCCATCTCTCTCCCTTTTTCTCTCTCACTCTCGGCAGCTTTTCCCCCGCGCACCTCCTTCTCTGCTCTCTTTCTTCTTCTAAAAGCCTCGGCACGTCGTTTATTGCCGATATTTCAGCCTTATAACCGTAAAGTTGTTTTGTGCTTTGACAGAAATGAGCGCATTACGTGACTGCCGCCGTGGCAACGGAGTAAATTATGGGGCTTTGCTAAAAACCACATTTTGCGACTTTATCAGAAGTCGATCATTTATAAAATACACGCGCCAAGTGTACCGGCATTAAACTTTTCAATTTCGAAAAATTCAATCGGTTCGCGATGCTAATTATAAAAGGGGAACAAGCCTAATTAATTTTTAACGCAAGACTATACGAAAATACACTTGACCTCTTAGTAATGCACCAATAACTTTAATGAAGCTATTTATCTCGATTCGTCAACTCATTCAAATCATCATCGATATTTTTCAGAGAAGGTGTCGATGATGAATTAAAACGCAGAAATATATCAAAATCACGCGGCGAAAGCCGAAAATATTTTTATCCTCGAAAAGCGAATCGGATACGCGCAAACTATATACATAACACACGCGTTGCGTTCGCTCTTTGAAAAGTACACTCGACCTCCTTTGCGCGATCCGTTTGCATGTCGACTCTTTTTTATTTTTCGGCCATGTGGCATTCGTTATACGACTACCTCCTTATATCAACGCCGCGCAAAGCCCGCCCCGCATTCCAAAGCTCTATGCTTTTGGAAACTTGCACTTACAAATCGAGCGGCATGGACCAAAGCGCTATCGAAATACCGATTGTTTCGTAATTTCTCTCTCTCATCGCGTCTGTGTGCATTGGCAACGCTTTGGAAAGGCATTTCTTCAGCGAGCCGCGAGCGCTTTTCCCGGTATTTCTTTGATAGCGCTCTCGCTCTCTTTCTCTCTCCCTCCCTCTCTCTCGCGTGAATATCCTGACATTTGTTCAAATATACCGGGCGCGCATTAATTAAACCATAAAGTACGTGCAGGCGCGCGCGCGAGCACGAGCGCCTTATCTCCGTCAAAGGAATTTCTCCAGCTAGTCGTATTATAATTACTTGATTAAATATTTTACTTTTTTTTCAAAATGCGGATCTTCTTATAGCCGTTACACTTCCACAAAAACGATCTCGAGCTCTCGTGAAATTCTCGAAAAATGTGTGTGTGTGCAGTGTACGCAGAGTTAGAAGACTTGGGAAAGGTCCATGAGCGCTCGCTCGTATAAATGCATCTCATTGGCCCCTTCTTACATGCAAATCCCGTCGAGTTCATCCCTGCAAGCGCGCGCGAGCAAAAAAAGCTCCTCTCTTGTTTACTCGCTCGAGAGCAAAGCGGTTCTCGATGCAGCAGCGGCGAACAAACGGCCTTCGAGATATTCCTGTGTCTAGGGGCATTACGTCTGTACGCGAGTATACATAGGGGTCTTATGCTAGACAAGTCGAGAAAGTTGCTGCACCGCTGATCCCGTAGGATCACACTTCTCGCGTGGAACGGACACAACCTACGTATATACAGTGCGGATGAATTTCGCTGCTCCCGAAAGCGGAAGATTTTGGCTCTCGGGAAGAAGGCGAAGCTCCAAGGCGCGCGGGCTCTTTCGTCGTAAATATTTTCTATGCGTATGACCGCTCCTGCCCTTTTCCATTAGAAACTTTTCGGGGTTTATGTGCTTTTTCCGGGGTAGGGAAGCGATCGTTGCGCGCGTTCGCTATCTAGGCGGAGGTGGAAGGAAACTTACCGGTCACTATACTTTATACCGTTGCGGGATTTTACCGATCTTTATGGAAGTGCGCGCGCGCAAGATCCTGTGCATCCGAATACGTAAAAGTTCGCGGGAGCCGGAGTGCTTCTTTTTTTTTCGTATTATTTTCCCAGATTTCAATATTTTTCCGTGAACTTATCGATATCGTTTATACGAACATTCGGTTTAATATTAAACGGAGGCATATCTGATGTAACATAGCGCTGGAGATAAAGGAAAATATCAGGGGCGCTTATACACTGATAGAAAGATTCATTTGGCTCAAATGCGCCGGCTTAACTGTTAATGAATATGCGTTTGAATAGAGACAAATGCACGTGAATTAACTGTTAAGGAATGGCTCAATTGCTATACGTACATGACTCAGTTCTGCTGCTGCGTCATCATTCTTAACTGTTAAGAAATGGTTCATTAAGGGCAAAGGAATCAAGCATTTGTTTTATTGTTGGAACTAGTTTATTAATAAGTAAACATCGATACCCCCAAGTTTCCAAGATCACGTCCATTATTACAGCGAGTTGCACAAAGCTTCACTGAGAAAAGTTTGGGACACTAGCCGATCAAAACAAGAGAGCGCCACTGTATTTTTGTTTTAGTGCTGCCGCTGCCTCGTTTTGGGACGTCTGACGTCTCATATAGTGGGACAAGAGATACTCCGTACGCGGACCTAACCTTTACGTGACCGTTAGCGGGAGAGATGATGCCTCGCTTTGGGGCAGTAGACGGCAGTAAACAAAGTATATAGGAGCATCTCTTGTTTTATGCAGCTGTTGTATACCAAACTTTTCTCAATGTATGAAAACGATACGAAGCAGCAAGGACTTGCTTCACCACGACCTCGCGCGTTTTCGTCCTCCTAACTAAACACACACAATACGCCGCGCGGCAGCGCAGCCGATACCATCTTACGTATACGCTTCTACCTATATCCGTCTTGTGCATACCTATAGGTATCCAATCTCGTATAATATACCTTTTTAGGCGCCAAAATTAGAAGTTAATTAAGGAATTTAATTATTTTGGTATATATAATATAAATAATTATTAACTTTAATAACTGATTCGGTATGGAAAAAGTGATTCATTAATAGTTAAGGAATGGTTTCTTTGAGGTACAGACACGCAACGCTTGTGATCGTGCATTAATTGTTAATGAATATTCTTTAACGGTTAAGAAATATGCATTTGAGTCAACTAACACGAGAAATGTTTTTCCCAAATGCATGGCGCATTTGGCTCAAATGAATCTTTCTATCAGTGTATAATTTCAAAGTAGCTTATTCAAATTCACGACAGGATCGATATTAAGCCACTCTGAAACGTTCCTTTGTTCACCACCGGTATATACTCGTCCGATACTGCAATTAAATTTGCAAAGAGCTCACTCTTATACATCCATTCTCGTTTTACGTCTACTACTTCCTTTTCAACTGTTTCCATCCGTATACAGTGAGTCTAAATCGTTTCATTTAAATTTCAACACCTTCTATAGCTTGCACCCGAGATATATAGAGAATATTAATTCGCGTCACAATTATACACACTGCTCTTTTGAAATTCACAAAATACTGAGAACTCGTTCGGTATTTACGCACACGCAGACTACTCGTTCAATTAGAGGAACTGCATATTGTGAAGAAATGTATTCCATTCGAGCGCATTCTCTTTCTCTACGAGCTTCACACAAAATTCATCGAATACATAGTTTTGTGCATAATTTCCATCGCTCCGCTTTAATAGTTCGAATGCTCCAAAAATCTTCAAAAGCTGCACACTCGTTATTTAAACACTGCGATTGAACAGCAACTAAACAGCTCATTTGAGCGACTCGCCGGCAAACGAGGAAAAAAAAGCCAGCGGTCTATATTCGTTTCACCTGCGCCTCGTAAAGGACAGCAGCAGCTTCGATCGTCAAGGCCCATGATTAGCATGCTTCTAATTGTACAGATAACCGGTATAGAGTGGCAGCGACAGCGGCAACCCCATGTGCGTTTTCATGTTACACGCCGGCTTGTTTGTTGGCTTCCCTCTCGCTTGCCCCCCAACGCTCCTGTACAAATGCCGCTGGCGATATATACTATAGGCTGGCACATGCAGTCGGCGAGGGTGTCATCGGCCTCTCGCAGACTACGCGCCAGACCTCCGAGTACTGCATTTCCTGCTGTTGTGTGGGTGTGTGTGTGTATGTCTGCGAGCGTTCATCGCTCCGTTGACTGCGCAGCTACTACTGAGGGGAGCGCGGTTCAATATAATTTTCCTGAGGGCCGAAATATTGCTTGTACAAGCTGGAGGGGGTTATTAAGGATTCGATGAGGTGGACCTGGCATAAGTCGTATATACTCTACGGAATATCGGGTGTTGAAAATTTAAATCGGTAGGTGTTATTGTTCGACTTGCGTAAGCGATTATTGCAGATTTTAATTTTCACGCGCGTTTCTTTTATGTTTACTTCACACAGTTTATTAAAATTTTATTCGAATTAGGTACTTCAATTTACTAAATTATACCATGTTGTTTTAGCAATATTTATCAATCTACAATTTTAATTTCAATTTTACCCTTTATAACATTATATCGGTAATCAACTAAAGCAGATGGAGCATTCGAATTGTCTTCCTTCGACACTCGGAAATTGTTGACGCGACAGTAACTGCACTAGAGAGGCACAGAGAGAGACAGAGTGAGAGAGAGAGAGGGGGGGGAATTAACTGTATTGGCTCGGGTGGATCGAGCTAGCGTACAAAGCATTAGATCTGCATTAGAAATGTGCTCGCGACTCTGTGCCCGCGCTCTCGGCGGTGCATCGATTGCGCAGCGTCAATCCTGAAAGTTCGATCGGCTGTGCAGAGAGACACAGAATGGGAGTGAGAGAATGTAGGTATACGTTAGCGACGAAGGAGAAACGATCGCTTAATCTTGACCGCATGATTGATTATTTGCTCTGAATTCTCGACTGTATGATTCTACGGCTTGCATAGACCGACAATATGTCTATATATAATGTGACCAAATATTGTTTGTTACCAATAATTATTCGCGTATTCTCAGAGAAATTTCACGAACACTGCACTCGTAAAGTAGATCGAATCACACTGTTGAAAATGAACGAGCGAAAAATTTATAAAAGATCGCGCCTCGTCAGCTTCATCCGAAAATTATACAAGTGACAGTCGTTGGAGCCCCGAGTATCCGCCGCGCGCGGTGTATACTTAGCGCAGGTTACACACACCCGCGGCCAGGCTGCATAATGCGTCATTAATATCGTGTGCACGGCGCAAACACGAGGGGGTCGCCGCGATATGTATAGCTGGCACCTGCACACAGCGAATAAGAGGGGAAAGTCATTGTAATGTGCTCTCGTACTCTCTCTCACTCTCTCGCAATGCGACTAATAGGCAACATGTGGTAAGCTAAACCCTTCCCTATCATCTCTCTCTTTCGCTTTCCTCACTTGCCGCCACAGCATATGCGCCACTTGAGTCAACACTCATAGTTCGACGTATCACCGCTCCGATTCGTTCCGTGTATCTCTCTTCGCGAGTTCGCACAAAAGGAATCGTCAGACAGAGAAATTCCGATGTACGACTTTAATTTGAAACGCGTATATATCTTTTTTGTGCGCACTTTCGAATTATCTGTCTTCTACGTTCGCACGTAGGACGTGCGAGTTCCATGTGCTTTTTATATGCTCTTCGATTTGAGTGTACACGTAAAAGAAATTCTACAGATTCGAATAATTAATCGGAGCACCCATGACGCGATGTAACGCAAATGTTAGCTTAACGAGAGAGCATGTTCGCATTATGTGCTAGTTATATACGTGCATTCCAGCGTTTGATTTGAATCGAAAACGCTCTCGTTGATTTTTCAAATGCTATGCATCTTATCTCGCCCAATAAAAGTTCACTTTACCAACGCAGGGTTTTTAAAGCTGAAACAGCTCTTTCTCGACAATCGCCTCGAAATATACAAGATACCAGAGTCTACAAGTCTCGCTCGCGTAACGAGGTGTTAGCGCTCGATTGTAAGGCGCTGCGAAAGCGAGGCGTTTAAGTGGCAAAATAAGGAGAGCCTCGCTGGTTGCCGCCGCCGCCGCCGCCTCGGGGGGCGTATCGGAAGTGTGCAGTAGCCTAGCTCGCAAGCGCGCAGACCGAGCCACGCGCAAAAGCTTATCTGGCTCCGCTCCAAATTCGATAATCTCGCGGGTGCGCTCGCGATCATTATTATGCCCATTATTGGCTCGCGATATTTACTGCCCGCGCGGTCCTAAATCCCCGAGAAAACCGCATCCCATCTATCCGGCGAGGCCGCAACTATATAGCCCGTCAATTGACAGCGGAAACGTATTTTCTCGAGCTTAATGCCGCGACGCTGATAAAACGCTTCCGAGATAGTTTTGCCTTTATTTTATGTACATGTATACCACAGAATGTCAGCCGTTTAATCATCCTTATATACTGGTTGTTGTAATGCAGTTAGTTGTTTTTACTAGCGAGCGAGCGAGTCGCTCCCAGGGCAGAGAAAAAAAAAGGAGGAACGAGAAAGGAAAAGTCGGAGAAGTTTATTGCCGGAGGGGAGATTTTATGCACCGCAAGGGGAACTGGACTGTGACGCATATCGCACGTGTACGTATAGCGCGGACTTGCACAATACGAGGGGTGAGCGAAAGAGAAAGAGAGAGAAGTGAACGAGGGATTTTAGCGGCCCGCGGCGTCGTTGGAATTCGTATTTGATATTGAAATTACGAGAGCAAATGGTTGTTGCTAATGTGTTATCCACAGTATACATCGCGTCGAGCGTACCGCTCTCGAAAACCAATAATTGAATGTACACTATGTTGAAGCTTATATTTTTTTAATATACCAGAAGTGGTGCCAGTTGCATTGGTTACATAATATTACACAGTTACACGAGAAAGAGTCTATTTTACGCCGTGATGAATAATTGAATAGCTGATCATCGCTAAAGTTCTCAAGGTTCGATGGACAAAATACATATTTTAAAAACGGTAATCGAATGACACCAGCTAGTAATAGTTGCGAATAAAATATGCATGGACAAGGTACGTTTTTAAATTCGCTCACTGGCGGATTCTCGTGTTTTTTTCACATATACGAGCCCAATAATGGCTGCGAAAGTTTAGCTGTGCAAAAGATCGCATTATACTTCAAAGTAAATTTGAAATGGACCGTTGAAAAATTTACTCGGCTAACCGTTAACACTGGTATTGTTGATTAAATAGTATAGTATACTTAATGTGGAGGTAGCTCGTGGATTCGAAAAAGCTCTCGGGAAAATAAACCGTTAACAGAGCTTCGTCGAGAGATGGAAACAGCAAATATCATATAATGTGAATGGATAATACCGGCGAGTTTTGCCCTTACGCATAAAGCCACTACTCTGCGAGAAAACACACGGGATTTGTGTATACGCAGGCTAGGCCATAGAAAGCTTTGAATTTTCCGAAATTTCGAGCTTTCACGGACATATAATTAATGACCAACTCGTTAGCGAGAATTAATCCAAAATTCCAATGTGCCACACCAATTCCGTTAGGATTCGCTTTCAATTACAATATTTGATAAAACAATCCACGATGAAACGGCTATTCAAAAAACCACGTTTTATTCAAAAGAAAAAACGCAAGCTCGGCTTGGCCCCAAAAAAGCGTCCACAGAAATGCGAATAATATTCGGACCTAGGGTCTAAAAGTCACATGGATCGATTAGCGCCCAAAGAGAGCTCAGCTGCGAATCAGCCTGGAAACCTCGCTCGAAACCTCGCTCGAAACCAACTCGTGTGATCGCCGGATATACATATACACGCAGCATATAAAGCAGCGAGCCGGCTTTGCACTTAGGGAAAGGGCTAAACCGCGCGTATATACACGGGAAATCGATGGCACGGCGCGGCGGTCGAAGCTCTCGTGGCTGGGCTCTCGTGGCTGGTGCAGCAGCTTTAAACATGTCCGCGAGGCACAAAGGCTTTCCGGGGGGATCGGAGAGCTAGGCCCCCGCTTCCTGGATATTTCAATTAAAGCGTCGCACACGCTCTCATTAGACATTCGAGGGCAGCTGCTTTAATCGGCCTCGCTATTGCCCTCCCCGCAAACTCCCCCCCCCCCCCGGAGTTTCTGCCTCGATTCCACTACTTTCCGCGTGCAATTCGCCGTTCGAACGCAATAACGTTTAAATGCACGTGACTGTGTGCGGGTGTGTGCGCGCGTTCCTTGGGATGATTGCACGAAAGCTTTTGCATACACGCGAGAACGCGTTGCTCCGGTGCGCGTCTATAATATATATATATACATACATATACTGTATGCTTTCTGTGCGCGAAGCTCTTTAAAATAATTGAAATTGCTAGTCTCGGTTTTCTATGTACTATCCGCAAAGGGGGAGAGAATTTGCTTCTTTCTTTTTGCTTTGCTCTTTTATCGCCGAAATGAAAATTGATATTTTGTCGTTTATTTGATGTATTTATAGACGATGCGTGTGCAGTATAATGTTGATGGCTTAATTTTAATTTTCCAATTCAAAAAATACAGTTCGAATTTATGCCTTTGGTAACAATACCCATAATTAAAAGTGTCTTTCGGTTTGAATTGAAATGTTGAACCTCGTTCCAGAGTTGTCATTAAACATTCTTTCTGTATTTGTTTAAAATATATACAGTACGATTAACTGCGATTCATAAGTAGTCTACTTTTCACGGATAACAAACTAATTAGTTTTTCAACTGTGAGTACAAAGTATTATATTGATGCAATTACTTTTATCAATATGTAATTAAATTTAATGCCAAAACACCATCTTCTTCTCACAATCTATATAAAGAATTGTCTTATATACCGACACGCGCTTTACGCGACACTACATCTCTATCTCTGCCTCTGGCGTAATTGTGACTCATTATGTAGGATGGGAGAGAGAGGGGGGGGGGAGAAGGGGTAGAGGAGCACGACATAGGGCGCAGTCGTGGTAATTATTGCCGCTCGCTCGCTTTGCGTTATTGCCTCTCGCCACCTTCGCCCCTCTCTCGGCCGCGAGCAAATGAACTCGATCGCGCGCAATTCTATGTAGGGAATAGCTTACTCGGCGCAATTCTCTCAGAAAGGGACGGTTAACGCACTGCTATACGGGTTTGATTTAGCCGCGAGCGTCTCGTGCATTTTCGTTACTCTGTATAACGTATCTCTATATGTACGTATGCTGCACGATTCGTCCTTGTGTTATTGATTCTCGTTCTTGATTTGTAGCATATCCATTGATTGTTTTTAACGCGAAGCAAAACAGAATCATATAGTGAGATATGATTATAGTGACATATATATTGTAATACCTATAATATTCTATCAGTTTTAAAAACTGTTTATTTACTCTTGTTATCACGTGCTTATTTTGGATACTACACTTGAAAAAAAAACTGTAATTATCGTCGATTGACCTAAAATACTAATTAAAAATCATCATTATCGAACGATACAGAAAATTCGTCTGCAAAATTGAAAATGTAAATCACTCATACTAATTCCATCAGCCAACGATCAACTTGGCCTGTTGAACCAAATAAATGTTAATGCAAAGCCCATCGATGCTGCATGTATATAAACGCACGTCAAAATGCCTGGCCGCGCGCAGTATCTTCAACAACAAACTATCCAATCAAATTAACAGTCCATTAGTCGTGCAATTAACGTGCAGTAATTAAAAATGCGTGTCGCCATGTTCATAGTGGGCCGGCCCCCTTTAAATTTAAATTATTACGATCCTCAATGTCGATACGTGTGCACATGTTCGCCGCGCTTTGCGCCAAAGTTCATAATAATGGCTCCCGCTACGGCCGTTGCACCATCCGAGAAATTTGCGAAATCTCTCTATACTGCAGTGTGCACGCTTATATATCCAGTCGTTCGCCATCCGCACACGCATCACGCATCACGCGTATACGCTACTTGCATAAACTATATACGCATGTGTGTGTGTGTAGGTGCACATCAGTTAATTATCCAGACTGACGTTTGACAGCTGTCGGATTCCGCTAACCCGCTTACTTTTCGCGTTTCGTGACGACCACCGCAGCCGCCGACCTCGCCGCCCTCGCCGGCATCGTCGCCATTGCTATACCGAACGTGCGTCTGTTGCAATATTGCGACTGCCCCGTTGCCATCGCTGCTGCTGTTGATGTTCCATGCCCTGAACACCGTTGTGCACCGAGTTATATGTATATATATATTATTCATAAGCGTGTTCTACATCACGTAGAAACCAATAACTTGATAAGACCCTCGCGTATGTGTGTACACGTTCGGTTTTGAACGCGCATATTCCGCGATATGCGAATCGAATGAAAAAATAGTTAATCCTCACTGTCTCTCAAAGTTCACGTCAAAATTGCATATTTATTTCCTTCAATGTTTATATATTTTCGCGCCACATTTAGCACACAAATCGTCGTCCTTTATACAAGTACATACACTTTTCTAAAGTATATATTGAATTCTACTTCCGACCCTCTTTGAACGTACTAAGGCAACAACGCAAAAATCAAACAGCCATAAAAATCACGCTTCTCCCTGCAGACGCTCGAGAGCGGAGCGACGCGTATCTACCCCACGGCATCAGCTCTATACGCACATCTACAGCATTATCGACGCTTTTAAAAAAATCACCGATTGAGATTCGCTCCTTATACACGCCGTATCCTTTTTATATCTAGCTCCCCGCTGAGAAAGCTTAGCGCGCTCGGAGCTTTTCATGTATAGCACCCTAACGCTCTTTCGTCGTCGCCAACTGATAAAATATATAAAGCTATACGTATATATGTACATCTAGTCGAGAGAGGGTGTCTCGACGACGGCGCCAACGGCTTTTCGCGCGCGATGTCGTATCTACCGACGCGTTAACGCCCGCAGGAAAAACTCTCTGCGCAACTCCCCCTCTCTTATAGATATACAGATCATTTATATATATCCCTCTGTGTTGAGTCACACTTTGAGCAGCAGCTCGCTGGAGAAAGATCAATGTGCTGAATATGTGTTCGAGCTCGATCTGAATTTCAGACGTTTTAACCTGC
>UELV01178631.1:13437-24084 GCA_900490015.1 Megastigmus stigmatizans | reverse complement strand
CCCCCCCCCCCTCCCTCCTCCAAGTAAGTACAATTCGTAGAGAGAGGGAGAGAGAGAGAGAGAGGGAGAGAAAACACTTTCAGACGCACGCGAGATTATTCGAGTGTTTTTCCTCGGCTCTTTTCACGCTTCTCCTCTCCCTTCCTCGTTTTTTGTTTCAACTCCCCGTTCGTTTACACACCCTCCATAATCTCGGCGTTGAAAAATGTGTCTGGAAAAAGTGAGTATACGGATAAATATTGGCTATTACATAGAGGCGTGATGCAATGACTCGGTGATTTTTTTTTTGACTGTTTGGGGGACGGCGAGAGACTTTTTGCTGGGCTGTCGCGGGGAGTTTTGTTTGCTTAGACGGCGGTTTCGTGCGGGGCGACGAGATTTAAATTGATTTGCACGACGAATTGGGATTATTCATTTTTTCCCGATTGTGTGGCTAATTTGGGGTTGATCGAACATTCTATATAAAAATGTGCGAGCCCTAAAGTAATGTCAAGCTTCAAGTCTTGAAAAACATTGTTGAATGTTGACACAGCACTCTATATGCACTGCATGCACTCGTATAGCTCCTTTTAGGAAATTCCGAGTATAATTAATAGCGATGCGTTGAATCATAGTGTTCACGACACTCGACGACACTCGATATCGTCTCTCTCTCTCTCTCGACACGCGCAAGTCGTCAAAGTGGCTCGACTGGCGCCACGCGTGCTCAGGCCTCCCTTATAATGCGGCGTACAAAAAAGAAAACACACGGGTTAGAGGCCCTTAACACACACACACACGTAGACACATACACGAACTCTCTTTCGATGACTTGCCGATGTATCCAGTTTCCAGCGAAGCTGAGATAATATGTACATTCACCATTCATGAGGCGCACACTAATGCAGTGTTTTATCTTCTATCTCTTAGCTCCCGTATATATATTTTTTTTCTCTTGGCTTGTTAAAAGGGAAAATAATCATAATACACAGGTTCAAAGGGAATGCGTTCTCACAATTGTTAATGTTTCTCGGATGTCTCCGTGCGTACAACCAATCCGTGTAACTCAATGAACTTTTTCAACGTTCTAACGGTCTATTCAAAAACATAAAAACTCAGTGTGTATAAACTGACGCATAAACTGACCATCGAACGTATAATATGCGCACACTAAAAAAAAGCAGCGGAAAAATCATGCGATCGCGTACTCATTTTTTACAATTCGAAACTATGTCGACATGCATTTCCAACTAACGATCCATCGATGCACGTAGGCCCGAAAGTTTTTTTCAATAAAACAGCCGTCAGCCTTCGAGCCGAGAAACTCCTGCAGGCGCATAATAGCTTACACACACGAGGCGACGGGAGAGACAGACGGGATGGGACACGAAGCTCGGTATATTATTGTCATCAACGCGCGCTCGCGGCCTTTGTGCGGCTCCCCACACACACAGCACATACACATACACAAACACAAACACAAACACACACACACATACACATACACACACACACATGCTTTGTACATATACCATATTAAAGGTGTGCTATAGGCGGGCGAGTGCGCGTATACGAGATAGTGTATTTGTCCTCGAGGACAGGTACAGGAGTCGCTGCCGCAGCCACTCGCAGTTCGGCGTCCGGAGCAGCTGTCTCCTCGACTTCCCCTGTGTGTGTGTTTGCTCGAGCTCGCTAAAGATGAATGGCGCTAAGAATCGCCCTTTCTCTTTTTCCTGCAGTGTGCATATACCTACACACACACACACACACACGTACACATATATACGACGGCGACATACGAGGATGAAGCGGCGTCTGTTCGGCGACAAGCGCTTTATACGGGTTATAATGAGCTTCGCTCTTTTGACGTTTGATGTATACAAAAAAAAGACGCGGTACGGCTGAGACGAGCAGAAAAATATAATAATTCTCGAATAAAAGAGAATTCGTATACGTGCATGTGTTCTGATATATATACAATTGCGGTTATACGCTCGCAGTTTTTTTTTTATAAACAATTGCCGCGTTATCTATATGTTCGCGTATCGTATTATCTAATGCGGTCACATCCCATATTACACACGCGCACACGCGCAATGCGACTCTATATGCCGCGAATATGCGTACAACTCTGTAGGAAAATTTAAACGATCGCAGCGCGTTATAGAGTGCAGCGCAATGCCGCGGGGCTACCGAGCCGTTCATTGGCCCATTAGGCACGGTTTTTACGGCGATATACCTATCTCTCGTCGACAATTATCGCGTTCTTTATTCAATAAATCAAAGCCCTTTATCGGACTGGCGAACTCGTGTACGCACGCAAATCGCAAAACCACGTGTGTGTATATATAGTTTCGAGTACTGTAAAATTCAAGGGTCCCGCAGCTTTGTATATATATCTATATATGTGTGTGTGTAAGCTGGTTATTGTTATAATGGGCGCGCAGTTAGCTCTTACGACTTATGTGCGCACGATTGGCCTCGTAAACGACGCAGCAGCAGCAGCAGCAGCAGCGGCAGCAGCAGCAGCAGCAGCGGCAGCAGCAACAGCAGCGCCTCTTTATCTCATAAATTTTCCACGAAATTCCTATTCCATGCCGTACAGGCTGCAATGAACCACGGGGACTTCCTTCCCTTAATAATACATCTGCACTGTAGCGATGCGCGTATACATACCGTGATGGGAGTATCAATTTTTTATCGGCAATCAACTTGCGCGCCTCCTATAAAAATCAATGGGGGAATCATGTGCAAGCAGGAAAGCTTCCGCGAGCCTCCCTTTCCGATACATTATACTCAGCTCAGCAAATATACTTTAGATGCAGTTTCGTCAGAATCACTATAACGTTTCACAAGGGTACTTAATTAATTTAAATGACGTCACATGATGAATACAGATACTAAAGCTGGACGATATTTCTTTCTGTTCCAGGTAAGCTGAAATCTCTGTGCTCAAACGCGGGCACACGCGTTTTATATAATAGACATATATGAGTGGCGCGTGCGACCTCGTCGCAGGCGTTAAAAGGGCCAGGAGCCGTAAGTAATTAAACATTCCAATTAGCCTCTTAATTAAGCGAAGAAGCAGCAGCAGCAGCTTCGGCCAGATTTTAGACGACGCGCGAAGAAGTTCAACCCTCGTTCCTGCTATATCCTCTCGACAAAGGAGCCGGAGCGAGTGAGCAAGTGAGAAAGAACAGAACTTGCCTCTCTCGCGCACGAGTCTTCCAACTAAATGGGCGAATCAGATTTTACAGTTTCTCTCTCTCTCTCTCTCTCTCTCTCTCTCTCTCTCTGTCTCTCTTTCTATCTCTACCTGCACTTGCACGCGCCCCTCACGTTGGTCCAAGTGAATGAGAGGAAGAAAAGAAGGAAAAGAACTCTACCAAAGATAGTGTATAGTTTGGTACGACGGCGCGTATCGGCTGCTGCTGCTGCTACTGCTGCTGGCCGCCTTTTGCGAAAATTCGTTCGAGCTCTACCGGCTAGGAGTAATTAAGACTGCGCCGACGGACCTTATATACTCTTCGACTCGCTCAATTATACATGAACCTGCCAAGTTAATTTCGCCGCCTTTTCTTGGCCTCTACTTTACTCTCTCTTCTCTACTTTTCTCTCTGTAACGACTTTTTTTGCCGGCCCTACGCCCGAGACACTCTTTTCTCTCTACCCCCTCGGAACTTTCCTAACCTTATACGCGCGATTTTCTTTCTTTCCCGTTTCTCTTTAGCCGTAGTCTCTGCGTACATCTGTGTGTGTATGTGTATGTGTATCGATCCGAAAATCGTAATCGGATATCGGCTACTCGCTCCCGACAAAATTAGAGTTAGCCAACGAGAGGAAATCTGGAAATACTTTTTTAGGAGTCTCTCTCTCTTTTCTCTCTCTCTCTCTCTCTCTCTCTCTCTCTCTCTCAAAAGCTGGTCGTTCTTTTGGCCTTTTTTTCGAGACGAGCTCTTCTGGTAAAAGCTTATGTCTATATATATATATATATATATACGGTCTCTGTGCACGGCCGCGGAGGAACTTTGATTCCCATTTATGGGAGCGCGCGATGGCCGATGGCCGCGATCTTATCGCGATGCGAAACTGATTCTTGGCCCAACTTAGTTTAACTTTTTCCACCTTTTCGCGGGTGAACTCGAATGCTCTTTTCCCCGAGATTTCAATTAAGCCCTGCACGCATTAATTAGAAACTCGGCGAAACTATCAGTATTATACTTTAAACCTTTCATATAACAATCGAACACAATATATGTATGTGTATATAAAAAAAAAGTTAAGCCATGGATATTCGCGTTTTATATGCGCGAATCCTAAAAGTTTTCATAGCCCATTAGTTTGTAAAAGTTCCCGCTGGCCGGCCGAGTTTAAAACATTTGAATGAGCGAGGAGGAGAAGGATCAACTGTACTAGCAGCTAAAATAATTATCTATAGGGGCTATACTTGTACAAAAGGGAGGTGAAAGTTGTTTAACTCGAGAGTCGATTACCTTCCACTTTTATCTACTTTTAGCACCGCGCTGAAATCTAAGTATGTCCGCCAATCGATAAATAAATACTTATAAAGTATAAGTTTAAAACTTATACGAGCATAAAGTACCGAAATCTTTGGCTGATGCACACACAAAACGCGCGAGACTTATACGTCGCAACAATGGAGAAGCTGCACACACACGCGACGTTGTATATATATATACTTATACGATATAAGGCAGTTTACGCTGTCCTGTGTATACACCTTGCGGTCGGTCGCCTTTCTCCCTCTTCTTCTTTCTCGCACGTTAGACCGAAACTTACGGCGACTCCATATACACACACTTGATGAATGAACGTATATGCACACATACACACGCACACAGATGCCTTCCCTATATCGGTCTCTCGTGTTTAACCTGCTTTTCTCACGCGCTGCGCCTACCTTATCAAACACTTTGGCGCACGTCTTTCCTCTGTGCTCCTCGACACCTGCTGCAGCAGCAGCGGCAGACAAAAAAAAAGAGCCAAAGCAAACTCGACTTCCTCTTCCTCCTTCTTCTCTGCAGCCTGTTTTCCGAAAATTTACCCTGCAATCTAGCCAGACTGTCAAGCTGCGCTTTGTGCGTGCGCTTTCGTTATTCCGTCGACGCTTTGATCCACGTGAAATATATCGTTTGATAAGCGTGTTCCTTTATCGACACGGTAGAAATAAATGATACAATCACGTTGTCGAGGTAATGTTTATCAAAACGCGTTGACTGCAGGGCACAGATTAACGTTTGCGAGGCAAAACATCGAGACAGAACGGTGTTCAGATCCTCAGCTCCTTCCGCTTCCGCGGTATAACAAGCGGGACAAGGACGCGCGCAAGAGCAAAAAAGATATGAAAAGCAGCCAGGAGTGGAGCTCGGAAGGGCAATCGCATCGTTAAGCTCGGCGGTTTTCTTCCTCTCTTTCTTTCACCTGTGCGCCAGCAGCATCCAAAGAGCCGGCCACATAAATCCCTTAGCGGTCGCGTAGCAGCGACGCCTACAGCGCAGCCGAAGTGTATACATATACACGTATATACATATATGTATATACGTGTATATAACGATTTGGTCGCCCGTTCGCTCCTTGCTTGCACAGTCGACCTGCGCCTGTCTTCCTCTTACTCGCGCCGTTATCTCGCAGCCGCTGTGCACTTCATCCCTTGAGCTCGGTGAATTTACTGCGGTGCGTTTTCCGCCGCCGCGCTTCTCGGGCCGCAGTTCGCCTTGGCCGAAACCAAGAAATACCGCGGGTGGGGAAACCAACGCTTGAGCTGAGCTTACGGACGCGAGAGACTGAACCCTTTGAGTCTCGAGTCTGCAGCGGCTCCTTTAAACATATATATATATATAGTATATGCGCATAGCGTTTAAGAGCTGCGCATGTGTCTGCGTATGTGTGTGTGTGTGTGTGGGTGAGCGATGTGAAATGGTATAATGGCCGTTGTATCGGCTGTTTTTATTTAGCCAAGATGCGGCTGAATTTATTACTGAACGCGTATAATTGCCCTGTTAGATTGAGCATCAGTCAGCTTACAGCACCAGGATTCCATTTGAAATAGTTTCTGGTTTTCGCTAAATGAGCGATATTTTTATTACAATGTAAACCAAAACGATTTTTTTATAAAAATCGACTCTTAAAAAGAAAATCAGCTATCCGTATCAAACGTAGCGACTATACAGAGACCTTTCTTTAGTGATGGTAACTCGATAACATAATTTTCCTAAGACAATAAAGCTGGAATCCTGAAGAAATAAGAGATAAATGACAGGAAGAAAGGTAGAAAAATACTCGAATTTCAGTCTCTCACTTGAGCCCCGATCCCTCGTTCACGGGGGTTATTTAAAAGCAAAAACTACTCGTGGAGATTAGAGCAATCTAAGGGATAAAGGTGGAAAATAAAGCCCCGGTGAGCCCGAGAGAAAAAGACGACGGCGACGGCAGCAGCGGTGGTGGTGGTGGTGGTCGTGGTGGTGCGGGCGGTCGTCGACATCGCGGCGCCTCCTTTGCTCTACCCCGTCTTCTTGTACAAACTCCCCCCCAGCCCAGGCGGATAAGAAGCGAAATTACGTTTATAAGAAATGTGGCCGCGAGACTCTCAGGCCTGCATCGGACACCGCAAATCTCGTTAATACATCCAACTCGTTCTTTTTCCACGATTCTCCTTTAACCCCGCGCGGCTTTTTTACACGCTGTATCCCCTATGTGCATGCGCTACCTTTATTCCCTTTTTTTTTCATCTATTGTTCGTTGCGCGAGGCTCCGGTTATATTATAGGGGACAGTCAATCGCGTTACTCTGTGTGTATATATATATAGCGACCAGTCAGAGGCGGTGTATATAAGCTTCAAAAGAAGGCAGCGTCAACTCGCCAAATCAAATTTCACCTTCAACTGGGGCGCGCGAGCACTTCTATAGAAGGCGATCCGTTTTCATTTCTCTACTGTGAAGGAGTTCCGACTTGTCCGTGCTAAGATTTTAAGTTTTGTTGGATTTTTCTATCGAGTGCAATTTGCTGATGGAATATTTTCAAAGTGATTCTCTTAATATTATATACTCTATAAGTATGGAAATTTATTTGAACCATACCGGCAGTCCATTATAACAAACGAAAATAACGCCTAAGCAGCTAAAGAGTGTCAGCGGACAATAATAACGAGAATATGTCTCTAATCAAGCAAGTAGTCACTTAAAGCCAGTAAGTTTGGTACACGTCAGTTAGTTCGGCCAAGCAGCAGCCACAGTAGGGTTTTACTCGCGTAAAAGATGCCACCAGAGTTTCTATCTCTCACACTTATAGAACTTGGACTGTTTGCGCCGCTCTCTCTCGATCGGAAAAGGCAACTGGCAATCTGCGGGATTAGCACGAGACACGCGGCCAAGAAGCTTTAGATGCAATGATCGCTATCTTACAGCCGTACGATCGAGTTTCGCTCGCGTCTCTCACTTTGCGCACGCTTTTATCATTCGTAATTGAGGAAATCTTCTACTCGGGCTCCAATTAATTAGTGGGCTTTTCTTGCGAGCACTTGTATGCATCGCTTAACAGAGCTCGCAGTTAAAATTGAAAATGGTACCCGTCAGAGCGATTGAAAGTATTTTCAAATGTGGGTGTGTAAAATGTAAGTAAATGAGTGAAGCAAACTATAAGCGGGCATTTGAACCATTAGCTAAAAATTATAATAAAAACGAGTTATTATAGAGTAGAAATAAAAGCCATTCTCGTGCCTACGGTCTATTAAATTTTGTGCGTGCGTGAGCAATATTATACGCATAAACACGATTTGCTAAATTTCATATTTGTATATATATATATATATATATATGTGAAGTTGTATGCACATAAATATAACTTTTTCGAGCGATTCACTTGAATTTATTATACTAATGTACCCACGGACCTAAAAGTTTTAGTTCTTTAGAATAAGTAAAAAAAGAGAACGTACAAGGACGGAAAAGCACGCGTTACAAAGGTGTATTATCGGAACACCGGCGCAAAATAGTCCACACGACTTGAGTTGATTGAAACCATAGCTACGAAAAGAGTAAAAGGGTAGAAAATAGAAAATTGGACCCCATATAACGTCGCTTAATGAGCTCCGGGGCGAGTCATCGAAAGAGCAATTCGATCGTTTGCATTTTATGACACCCATTGCATATTTCTCGATTTTGCCCTGCCTCGCGTAATTCTGAAGATCAAAGAGTGTTTCCAATGGAAGGTAACGTGAATTTGAGACTAGCTCGCGTGCTTATATAAATACTTTGCACGCGGCCCTGCAAAACGTGAATATTTTCTCTCTCGATCCTTCGGCGGCGAAAGAGTTTGGAAAAATTTTAATGGAATTATTAGCGCACCAGCAGCCACGAGTGTTTTGCAAATATAACGTGCTAATCGATTGCTAACTCGCTGAAATAATTTATAAACCGATTTGTGACTGTTTGTGCGCGACGACGTGCTCAGTGCTATGTCTTTGGTATAGGAATTTAGCCGTAGCATTTCATTTGAATGACCTTTATTTCAATTAGGTATTTATAGTTGTTTCCCGCATTCGCTCCGAATGTGTTTGTGTGATAAAAAGAAAAACGAAGTTACAGCTTATTATGAAATAAATAAGTAAAAAGTATCTTTATTAAGCAGACAAAAGCTGATTTATCGATCGAATATTCCGACAGTCGCAGAGATGCCCGTGTACCAATTTCAATTATAAATCCGTTCTTTTCGTCAACAGAAACTCCCAGAACAGATCCCAGACGACACGTGCGGCAGATATGAAAACCTATTTATATTATACCTTATACATTTAAATGCGCTCAAATATAAATACCAAGTCGCATGTAACTCGGGCCCAAGTCATAAAACCCGAATTAATCAAAGTACATTTCCAAAATAGCTTAAGAAGCATCGCACAGTCACCGGCTCTTGTATAATTTACACCGTTTGAAACAAGCCTTCCATCTTACGCAAATAGACTTTCGTATCCTCGATGTATTATCCTCCGAAGGCAGCCAATAAATGAAGAGTGCCAAGATGCGATCCATAAGCCAGTCGCACGCGGCACATGTCGATGCCCTATAGCCACCGCCGCCGCCGACGCTGCCGCTGCCACACGTTTTCAAAGAGAATCCCCGACTCGACTCGAAATTCCCTTCTCTCTCTCTCTCTCTCTCTCTCTCTCTCTCTCTCTCTCTCTCTCTCTCTCTCTCTCTCTCTCGACCCTCACGCGTCTGTGCGTTTCCGTGTTACTGCAGACCAAGAGCCCAATGCCACGTGCCGCGGGTGGTCGTGACCGAGAAGATTCCCAAATTAAGGGGAGAGTCTCTCCCGAGTGCAGCTACCGCGCGCTTCGTACCTATAAATCCTCGATACGTGGCCCCTGGTCGCTCCCCTTTTTTCCCTGGGGGATGCGCGCCGACGGCTGCGACGGCAGCTACTTAGAGAACGCACACGCGAGACGCGTGACTCTCGAATTAGCTCGAGTTTGGGGTATCCGCGTACGTGGACCCTCTCGCGCGAGCATCTCTCAACGTCGGCCTTCGACAAATTGCCAAGGGATGACGTCGACCGCAATTATCGGATGCAGGCTCACCGCGAATAATTTAATAAGGCATTCTTGTAACGCCATAGATTTTGATTTGGACAGTCGTTAGTTTTGAAAGCGATCGAGATTTCGATCGAGTGAATATAATGATGCGGTTCTTGCTATATAATATTGACGAGGCAGACGCCGCGTATGTAGGAAATAAGTATCGGGATTGAACGCGGAGAGCAAAGTGCACATGCAACCAGAGAAGAACGTGAAACATCGTCGCGGCACGTGCGGTCGCATGAAAAGGCTGAAAAATTAATCGCGACGACAATCGCTGGATGGATCGCTGACGATAAAATAAAAGGACACAGTAAAAAAGAAATTCTTATATCTCTCGTGTATAGTTGAAGTGTTCCCGGTGACTCTTGTACACGAGGCCGACTTATAAAGAGAGAGAGAGAGAGAGAGAGAGAGTCGCCAGTTTATTTTCTGCTACTTCGGCGCTCCCTTTCATCCTCGGCGAAGCTCTTTGCGCTCTTGCGACGCTGTATCGCCGCGATAAAACCACCCCAGCGATTCCTCCCTCTCCTTCTCTCGCGCGAGGGACTTCCATGTATTTGCATATTCTTCGATCCATTTTTCAAAGCACGCGCTTATATATATATACATATACGTTCATCGCTTTCGGCGAGTCTGGTTTTTTTTTTTCTGTTTCTTATCTTTCTCGCGGTGCATTTCATTAGGTCGCTCGGGAAGAATAATGATATGTAAATTTTTTGGGATTTCAGCGCGAGACTATTATTATGTGAGCGCAGTCATTCGTAAATGTTATAGGTATATAAGACGGACCTTTTCTCTCGAATGCCATTCTGTTCTAAAGAATGATAAATGAATGTATACATAAGCGTGACTTTGAATTGATAAAGTGTATGAAATCCAGCTACCGTTCAAGAAAGCTACTTTAATCTATTTTACAAGTTTAGTTTTCGTGCTTGTAACAAAAAATTCAGTTGATTAGAAAAGATGTAGTGTACACTTCAGACTCTCCACTCGACTCAAAAATCTAATTTTATCGCGTTTGTCCTGATTAGGGTAACGCAAAGGTTCAAGGATACGCGCTCCCCCCCCCCCC
>UELV01178628.1:25538-29451 GCA_900490015.1 Megastigmus stigmatizans | reverse complement strand
GTGTGTGTGTGTGTGTGTGTGTGTGTGTGTGTGTGTGTAGCTGTGCCGTATGGCATTCGATCAAGACGTCCGACTTTGCTTTTCCGAACAATCTTCATTGCACCCATTATTATTCTCGCTAAACAATTAGACGCTGAGAAAGAGAGAGAGAGGGAGAGAGAGAGAGAGAGAGAGAGAGAGAGAGAGAGAGAGCTAGGGGAGGAGAGCAAAAGGATAATAGCTAATGACTAAGCTCGTTTAAGTAAAAAAAGGAAATCAAGTGCGCTCCACTTTATTTTCGTACATGATCTCGATGGAGGTATTTCGTTAATTTTCCTCGCTGCACATACCGCAGTATAAACTGGCAGAGAATGACGGATACACTGCAGATTTACCAAAACCACGTGCAAAGACAAATAGTTGGAGTCTGGCGTCTGAGAAGTAAGCATTTTTGACGTTAAAGCTTATGCTTGCTACTAAGACTAAGCAAGTTTTGAAAAATTCCATATCAAGTGTACAGTAACTTAAAGTCTTTTTGTATACATATTTACTTAATTTTAAAGGCGATCAAAGAAGTAATTAATTAAGACACGTAATACAGCGAATAATCGATTGCAGCCCTTGCGCATAAAAGGACAAAGGGGGGAGGGAGGGGTGGGGAATAAATAGTCGCGGCGAGTATAAGGAGTATCGCATCGGCTGCAGCGACATTTGAAGGTGAAAGAGTACATAGAGAACGAGAGAGATAGGGTCGGGACTCTGGGAGCTCCGCTCGCGCGCTTGCGCGGGAAAAAGAAGGAAGAAAGCAAAGAAGCGACCAAGAAGAAGTAAGACGAGGAAGGAGCAGTCTCACTTTGTAAACCTGTATTGCTGTATTCTGCGGGAGCTGCGCGAGAGGCTGCACAGCACAGCACGCAGAAAGAGATAATAAGAGCAAAAAGAGGCGCGCGTTCGCAGAGAGAAGAAGATGATTGTATCCGTGGGTATATATCCCTCTCTGCAGTCCCCGCTATATATACGCGCAAGCGGCCAATGGGACTATCGCGGCTCTCCTCTCTCTTGGCCCGACTTCTACTCTCCTCTCTCTCTCTCTCTCTCTCTCTCTCTCTCTCTCTCTCTCTCTCTCTCTCTCTCTCTCTCTCTCTCTCTCGCTCTGACCGGCTCCCAGTAGATAATTCAGCGCGTATCTCGGTAGCACGGTGTCGGTCCGTCACAAAGACAAACCTCCGCGATGCGCTACACCAGAACGTTCCGTTCCACACACAATCATCATCATCCCCCCGCGTGCGAGTTGGACTCACTGAGCGAGAGAGAGAAAGAGAGAGAGAGAGTGGAGAGAGGGGGACTATACTCGTCTACTCGCTCTACCTTTTGCCTTTGAGAACCGAACAACAAGACGCGAGATTGCTGACGGGCTGCGAGAGCGTTGGCGCCATCGCGTGATTACCAATTTGGAATTACTCGCCGAGCGAGCGAGAGAGGGACTTGTATGTATATATATATATGTATATATATACATATAGAGGCTGAGAGAGTCGGCGGCGGCGGCAGAGCAGCAACAGCAGCGAGTCCGCGGATTATCAGCTGCTGAAGGGAGGAGAGGACGATCGTGATGTATAATGTGGCCGACGCGCGATGGGAAGATATACCCGACACACAATGCCAATGCCATTTCGAGAGCTCGTGCTGTTTTATTGTTTTCCCTGATGAACGTCTTCCTTTTTTTCCTCCTCTCTCTCGCTCTCTCCCTCGCTCTCGGGCCTCTCTCCGCTGTGCAATGAAACTTTATGTTTATTATTATTATTTTTTTTTCTTGGTTCCTCGTCTCTTTTTGCTTCAATCTTAAGAATATGTTTGTGATTTAAGTCTCGCTGGCCGGCGCGCAACTGCATTTAAGATATTTTATTTTATTCCCATTGTTTTATTGAAGAATTAAAGTGGGAAACGATAGCGTGGAGTTTCACGCCGTGTGGATTTAATTCCCTTAGCTTGATGTTCTCAGGTTCGTCGTCTTTTTGGCTAATTACAGAAATATATTGATTAAAACGGATTCTCAAGATTTTGGATTTCAGTTATTATTATTATAGCCGAGTACTAATTTATATTTTGTGATTTATACCATTGCATGTATAATATATTCCATAATCAGATAAATAAATATTATTTTACATAAAGAATTTTGCAAGTCTAAACAATAGCCTAGTTTCATTTAAAACACAATCGAGAGAATGCGAATGCATATACATATATGTATATATGTGTATAAAAAAGGTCAGTTTTTAATAAATCTCGAAGCGCAAAAAATAGCGTCCGAGTTCTTATCCCGGGGGTTCATTGAGCGTTTCACAAGTCCTCGGGTGCATCCGTCAGCTGGACGCGAAACCAATAACGTCGATGATGCCTCGGGACGGCATTCCTGAAGCGGTCAAACTATTCATCATGCGGTCGCTCGGCGGCTACTGCTACTGCACTCTCTCTCTCTCTCTCGCTCTTTTACTCACTCTGCAGGCGCGGGGTTCGAATGTCCGAAGAGTGCAGCGCGCGCTTAACGTGTGTAACGCAGGTACACGCGCGAGTGCGTCGATGCTGTCTCTTTTCTCTCTCTCTCTACCTTGTGTTTTTCTCTCTCTGCCTCTGTCTCTGTCTCTCTGCTGTCTCTCTCTGTCTCTCTCTCTCTCTCTCTCTCTCTCTCTCTCTCTCTAGACGGAGCTGGCACACGAGCTCGAGCGCAAGGCAGTGGCAAGACACTGATTGAATTGAAGTAATATCAGGAGCAGTGAGTAATGGTCGTCGAGGATTCAAATGTGGGCCCCTGTCAGTGATTGGTGTGTGTGTGCGGATCAGATAGTGTGTAGTCATGCCAGGTGATTATATCGCATTATATGAGAAGTCTGCTACTGTGTACTCAGCCCTCCAAGATGAGCGGCCGCGTCTCTTCTCTCTTCTCCTCGTCCCCTCCCCACCCGCCATCTCCCTCCTCCCCATCAAGTCCCGCTCGCGCGCGCGTCCTTGTCTTCTCTTCTGCATCTCCACCTTATAAACTGGGAGCTGCTGCTGTTGCTCTTGTGCGAGCCCCTCCTCGTGCGCGCGCGCGTGCTACTTCGACTTTCACCTTGGAGCAAAAGTTTTGACCAGCTGAAGGACTCGTCAGATTGTCTCGGCTCATCCATTATTGTTTTAGATGTAGACCCACTCCTCGTTCGAGACATAGCAATTCGATGAATACTAAATCCTCTATAGCTTTTCAATCGAATCTTCTAATGACTGCACGCGCGTATTCTTAATTGATTTTTTGCCGCTGTGCAAATGAGATTTCAATGGAAATACATTAGCATTCGAAAAATGAATTTCATTAAATTTACATTAGACGTGGCGTCCCTGCATACAAGTGACTCGATAATATTTTCCATCTTCGCGTCCCCTCGATCGAAACACAATGGGCGGTTGAGTAAATCGAATAATAATCGCAGTCCCTTTCAAGTTTGATCGAGGATGAAGAAATTTGTGCGAGGCGGTCGCAGAGAGTGAGAGCTGTAGGTGTTTGGTCAAGTTGGTATCACGTCAATAAGACCCCCGTGTCGAGGCGCGTAGTCGTACGACGCGGGCAGAAAGCTCCCGGGTGGTCCTGGAGAGTATACATGTATGTAGTGGCAGGACGGTAGCTTATAGCTCGGCTGTTCCGGTGGCTGCCGCAGGACTGCAGGAAGGGCCAGACCACTTGGAAGGAAGTCTCGGGACCGCCCTTTATCTGCCTGACACACAAGACAATGCCGCGCTTAGACATCTGATTGATACACGATATCTGCTAGACTCTGGACACTGGGTCCAGGCGCCGGCCAACATACACGGCGTCTATTTTTACAAGCGCGCTCGATTAGACAATTTATCTGGCTGCAATAATTTCGCTTTTATTATATAATTTGATTTATCATTA
>UELV01178628.1:8038-23038 GCA_900490015.1 Megastigmus stigmatizans | reverse complement strand
AGAGAGAGAGAGAGAGAGAGAGAGAGAGAGAGAGAGAGAGAGAGAGAGAGAGTTACACAGTCCTTTAAAAAAACGTCCATGGGAAGCGGGAGAGGAGTGGGACACATTGTGTGTGTGTATGTGTGTGTACTCTCTCTTGGGACAATATTCGCGACGACAGCGACGGGAGGAGGACAACGCAGAAGAGAGAGGCAGAGAGAGAGAGAGAGGGGGGCACGGGAATCTTTCATCTTCACCGACCGGCGCCGGATGGCCCCTAACTATATGTTGTACATTGCCAACTGCAGTTTTCTGCGCCGCAATTATTATTGCACTCGAATGCAATACTACTGTTCTCTCTTTCTGTGTGTCCGCAGGTCCCCCCGCCGTCGATACCCTCAATTAGCCGCGGCTGTCGAGAGAGAGAGAGAGAGAGAGAGAGAGAGAGCCTCCTTTTTTTTCTTCCTCCTTACGTGCGCACACAGTATCTTTTGTGACGCGCGCGCGCGCCCCGGAATACGAGCGCGTCTCAATCAAATCGAACGTGCGCGTATCTATACGCAAACTGTTACATTTCATCTTGGTATACGCTGTGCAGCGAGCGCGAGCGAGCGAGCTTTCTTCCAATATATATTTACTTAAAAGTACCGGGTATGGGAGGTATTGTAAATTGAAGTCTGCGTTAAGGGGGTATAGATGGTGCTAACGTCAGGTATTACTTCTATATATATTAAATTGCGGGCCAGCAACTTTTCATTATCCGTTTTCGGATCGACGACTTTATTTCTTTTGCCTTTTTAAATGGAATTTATTTAGAAAGTTTTTAACCTTACTATTAATTTCTGTGGAAAGAAACAACTTTTCATTAAAAATCAGTCCTCAAAAGTAAGAATTTTTTAAATACTTTGTTCTTAAAACAAAAATGAAACTTTTTGTGACAGCTATTAATTGAATTTTATCGAATTATTGTCGTTTTATGTACACTATTATATATTTTTCTATTCAAAATTTATATATCAACCGATTAAACTCATTCAACTCTTTGCTAACCGAAGAACCTTTAAATAAATATTTGATTTGGAAAGCTCAAATCAACATTTGCCCGATTCCAAAAATAGCCGAAAATCGTCTGTTAAAATAAACCAAAAATATCCTAGAGACCAGCACTGTCACGAAGCTGGGCGATTCAGCTTTAATTTCCAAGCCCAATAAATTAAGGAATGCAGCAGCCAAGCGCCTGCGAGTCTCGCGCAAAATTGGAAAAAGCGTAGCAGTAAATTTCGCAGTTACCGGTGTATCGGCATAAATTACTCAGTAGCGTGTGGCAGAGCAGCAGCAGCAGCTAGGATGTATACCGGCGAGCACATTCACTTTTCGATCGAGCAAAATTAATTCTAACGGTTTCTCGTCGCAGCTCTCAAAATCCTGGCTCATCCTCGGGCCCCTCCCCCACTCTCTGACACACTCTCTCTCTCTCTTTCTCTGTGTGTGTCTCTGTCTCTCTACTGCTGCACACAGCCACACACTCGCGGCTTGTAAATACGGCAACGCACGCATTACCAATTGTACGCGATAATTATAGAATAAATAAATTTACGTCGCGGCGGTATGCGTATAATATATCTACGTCTGCCAAATGGTACCGAGATACAGTCGTATATCACCGGGCGAGTTATAGTCTCCGCCCGGTAACTCATTGCCGCGTTTCGCTTTCTCTCTCTCTCTCTCTCCCTCTCTCTCGAGTACACTGTGTGCGCAGCGCGCACGGACTCTCTTTGGCTCGAATCCACGCGAAAGCGCGAGTTTTGGACGAATCGCTATGGATGATATCGAAGAGTCAGTGACGACGATAGCGTCACCAATGGAGAAGCTCTGCTCGTATTCCGCTGCTCGAACGGATTAATCGCTGTGGACAGTACTCGCTCTTTGCGTTGCCGCCGCGAAAAACCCCGCATAAGTCTTTGGGAGCCGAGTTGGAGGCTTCGTGCAGTAATATAGAAATTCAATCGTTCTGGCAATTATGCGTTGTGGCCGTTATTATGGCTCCGACACTGACCGCGGATCTTTTCTTTTGGCTCTCCTCCTCCTCCACCTCATCCTCGCCTCTCTCTCTCTCTCTCTCTCTCTCAAGAGGGATGTCTGGGGCTCATGTGAGTCGCTCGACTCGGACCGTATGTAATATTTTATTGGCTTTGTTTATGACGCGGTCTTCCTTCGCGCAACCGACTCTCCGTCTCTCTCGCCTTTCCTGAGCAAGCCACTCTTTCGCTCTTTGCTTTTCTTTCCTGCACCCTGTGCGCACTCGCGCTCACTCTCTCTCTCTCTCTTACTTTTCCTTTGTACTCGATCCTCTACATGGCGCGTTTCGTTCTCTGTGTACTTTGTTTGCTTTTTTCCCCTCGGCAACTTTGTCTTAAATGCCATTTGTCTTTATAATATTTTAATTTCACTCTCGCGAACATTTTAAACGCAAAACTAACGACTCGGCTATTTATCTATATTCGCGTTTCTTCTTCTGATGCACGCATTTGCCATTTAATTTGCAATTCAAAAGGAATGCTGCACGTTTCCATATTTTGGTTTAATACAAAAATATTAGACATACCTACAGATTCTAAATCTATTTATATCATAGAATTAACTGAAATTTGAATCGAGAAGAATAAATATTGTGATAGATAACAATCTTAATTCTCTTTTATGTTTTCAAAATTTTTTACTGAATCATTATTTACAATTTTTCCTATTATAGGTTTCACTTTTTATAAGATTAATAAGTTTGTTGTCAATCTTGAATCATAATTTTATCGCTGTAGCCCTTGCATTCACAAAATTGGATCAAATCAATTTGTTGCCATAGTTCGGAATTAATAACAAATAAAAAGTTTGCTTAGAATCGGAAACAAATTGCCAATGAGCGCCACGAGTATAAGATCATTTGTTTCGCTTCCATTAGTATCAATGATTTACGAAGCGACATCTTGACAAACATATATCTATCGAAACAGCAACTCGCTCATTTTTCCCGGGATGCTGATACTAAATTTTCCGAAAGCGAGGACAAAGTTTTAATGGTACTTTGAGCCATAAAGAAGCAGGAGAGCTCGGCCTGCGTGCAGCGCGCGACTGTGTTTGTTTTAGCCATCCAAGGAGGAAGAAGAGTATACTGCACGCGGGCGCAAGAGGGAAAGAAACGAAGAAGAGAAGAGAAGAGAAGAAGAAGAAGAGAGAAGAGAGAAGAGAGAAGAGAGAAAAGAAGCAGCAGCAGCAGCAGCAGCGCATTGGTGTAATTGCAGGAACGGGCGATGACTGTAACGACGGACGCATAAAGTCCCGGTGGTAGTATAAGGTTGGCCGAGCGTCTACGGCGGCTTCGGCAGAGGTCTGACACCCGAGGCGATACGCTCTCCGAACGCAGGGCGCGCGGCCCCAGCGAGGCAGAGCCTTTACGGAAGGCTGCGGACTCGGCGAGGGCCGAGGTTCGAACGAGTAATGGCACGGGGGGGTATGACCAATCAATTACTAATAGTCGAGAGAGGAGAGCGACCGGGGCCCCCCACACGCTCACACGGAGCACCGATATTACCGGGACCATTAGCTCTCGCTCGCCTCTGTACACAAGCTACATCGCCGATGCCGTCGCCGCCGCTCCAGATCCACTATACATACCGCAGCAATTCTATCATTAGCAGCGCGGGCTCCGAGACAATATCGCTAGACAATCGCGCGAGAAACTCTGTGATTTGCTCACGCCGAGGCTCGGCTTTCCAGAGACTTTCTGCGCCGATCAGCCGTGCGGATAAGAGCTGCAGGTGAGAGAACTTGACGCGCGCGCTGCAGTGTGCCTCGCGATCAGCATCGATAAGTGAAAGGAGATGATCGCTCTCCTCCCACTACGTCGAGATCACCAACGTCGTTCGGCCTCGGGCGTCCATGCCATGCGCACCGATCTGCATCCGCCTCGGCAGTATTATATACGCGCCTGTCTCTATAGTATAACACTCATAATCGAACCCCCGAACCGAATAGATATTTTAATTATCGCCAGGCTCGATCTCTCTTCTTTGCGCCCGCACAACAGCTTTATGTATCGGCCGCGGCCAATTTCAATGCTGCCACCCACGCGCTCACGTTTTCCATAATACTGCTGCACATACACGTTGCACGCTTATATGTCGTATACCATATTTATACGAGGGAGAAGCTGCGTATGCGGATGAAATAAAGCAAAGTGAATAACGGAAGGAAATAAACGTCGCGTAAGAGATCAAAACCGCGACGCGTGTATATGTGCCGGCGGCTCGCACGAAAATAAATCGCGAGGAAAATTGAAGCGATATAACGTGTGTCGACTGGGCCTCGCGTGTATAACGCGCTGACAACTTTTAGCTCGTTCTGGTCGCCATATCTTTTTCTCTCTCGACTCCTCGCGAGGCTTAATACCGCCAATAAATAAGCCCTAGATGCGAGAGAGAAAGAGAGAGAGAGAGAAAGAGAGTGGGCTATGCGTATATACACAGCGTAAATACATAAAGTTTCGCGCTCGCCTACGTTCTTAAATCATCGGGGGCCCGAGTAGCGCAGCGAGTGCGAGCATCCGAATACGAAGGATCAAAGGGAATGGCTCGTCCGCGTACAGAGTCTCTTTCCCGTCGTCGCGGGATGCCTCGCGCCGCACGTCGTCTTTCGGCCCTTTCTTTTTTTTTCTGCATCTCTCTCTCTCTCTCTCTCGCTCGCTCTCTCTCTCTCTCTCTCACTTATAGTCGCCTGATGCAGATACGTCGACTGCAAGTACTCCGTCGCGTGGTCTATTTAGCTTCTGCGAACTGGCACGGCCCATCGAAAGACTTCGCCGAGAGAGAATCTGTAGTGGCTGCAAAAGCGACGAAGAAGACGAAGGGCAGAGAGTGGGAGTTATTGCCTCGCTGGACAGACTCTGTATAGCGCGAGTGTATATCTTCAACTTCACGTAATATGCTTGCGTATAACGTGCCAGACTCACTTGCGCTGTGCGACGCCGCGGAATAACTCATTATTATCGCTCATTATAAATAACCTTTGGCGCGACGATGGACTTTTTTTTGCACATCGCTACGAGGAGCTAATGTGCGCTTGTACCGAGGATATTTCACTTTTCTGTCAATGTCAACGACACGAAAGTTCACCTTCGTCATACGTGCACGTATTCCTTTTTTACGGCTTCGAGAACGAATATGAATGCGAGAAACAATATTTCACTGAAATTGATATAATTCACAAAGCTGCCGCTTGAAATTGCGCGATACAGGTATTATCAATTTTACGAGGGATCGTGGAGCAAGGTCTATGGAGATTTACTTGTAGAGGATCGGAAGCAGGCTACTCGAGATTTTAAGGGCAAACAAAAGTATCGCAGCGCGGCGCGAAGATTAATACGTTAAAAGAGAAGGGCCGGGAGTATGCAGATTAAAAGCAGGTAAAAAAGGGACCACCCGGTGAAGCGCGCGCGGCGAAGCTATGGGAAATTCCCGGTTAAGAGTTAGTTTCACGCATTCGCTGCCGCCGCCACCGCCGCCGTCGCCGCCGCTACCGCTGTCGGTACTCTTCCCCTCTAGATGCACGCGAATTCCTTGACGCAGCGTTCTCCGCTGTTCTCCATGCGCGAAACACTCGCCGCCGCGTTAAAAGCGAAGAAGACGTACTCGCTCTCTCTCTCTCTCTCTCTCTCTCTCTCTGCCGCTCTGCCGCTCTTTTTCCACTACTGCCCCCTCGAAAGAGATATAGAGAGAGGGAGAGAAGAGCTCTTACGATCCGGTCGTTGCATTTGTGAACCGGTTAAATAAGCAATAAACTCGCGCTCGCCACCCGTCCCGCCTGCATTTTCCCTTCTTTTTTCCGCTGTATATATACGGGCTCTCTCACTCGCTCCCGTCGACTCCCTTCGGCCATCGCTTCTATTTATTTCTCTCCTCTCCTCTGTCGCCAAAGGATAGGCGTCTGACTGCGCAGCACACAGAGTAGCGTAACGCGCGCGCGGCCAATGTTGTCGCCACTCGGAGGTCCGCTGATTTATTAGTCGAGTATATATTCGGTCGGTGTCCGATCGCGGCTCGACAGTTGGCGGCGCGCGGGGAAGAGCCGTTGAGAGCTGCGCCCCGATTGTCCCCTTTCTTGGTACTTGTGCAGCTCGACAGAATTATTGGGCCGATCTTGCCGGGAGTGGCTATATCGATCGAACGTATGCTTCGATTGATTGAGAGTTACCGTGCAAGTGGCTTCGAGAAACTAACTGCTTGTACATGTGTATCTTATAGCTATGTTATAGTGGATCCTACCGTGTATTTTAATTTGTTAATCACGGTCGGAAGAATAGAGTGCAAAAACTGCTTAATCCCTTAATTATGTATATATATAATAAAGTATAATTGTCAAGAGTATTACATAAGTGTCATGTTTATGTAACCACGGCTCTTGTCACATACTTGCGATTTTCCACCTTTTCATTATACTTGGATATAGAAATTATAATAAATACGTTTGTAAATCTGAACGTACACATTTTCTAACAAGAACAAAACAACGAAAGTTGCCATTGAATTATCCTCTTCGAAAATCAGTTAATCTAACAAATTAATGGAATGGCAGGGAAAGGGGCAGTCATACATTAAGGCGTGAGCCATAGAATATGCAAAGCGCTAAGTAAAAATATATCCATCTCGCTCACACAGCGACAGGCTGGCACATCAGCAAGCTTGTTCCGCACAAGCTCGGAATCGTTCATCATTGTGTCGACTTTGTAAAGCGAGACGGTGGCTCGAGCGACAGCGAGCACAAAACATTTTTAAATATAGGACAACCTCCGCGCAGGGCGCATATAGCCTAGCCCCGCTTAAGCGCTCCACCACGGCCGCCCGGTTCATCGCAAATCACCGAGGGGATTAGCTTTTCGTGATTTGTGCAAACACGTGAGCAAACACACTCCGCCTCTCCCTCTCTCTCTCTCTCTCTCTCTCTCTCTCTCTCTCTCTTTCTCTCTCTGTACAGCGACGAAAGAAAGAAAAAAGTTAAGAGTACATGCGAGTGTGGAGGGTTAAGCTTTCCACCTCCTATAGCTGCATTGCGCGCAACACAGGTGCCAATAAAACGAACGCTCGCCATGAGGCAGCTATAGCGAGTGAAGGGGGGGGGGGAGAGAAGAACAAGATTGAGAAAGAGAAGAGAGCTGCGGACGGGGCATTCCTGCATGCGTCGTTACGCGCGCGAATCGGCGTCGGCGACGAGACTCGCAGTGGATAAAAACGAAGCAGCAACAGCAGCAGCGCCAGCGACAGAGAGTGGGGAAAACGACTGCACCTGCTTCACAGTCCATCATGCGGTGTGTCACCCACGCTACTTTACTGCACGGCGAACCATGTTATGCATCTGCAGCTTCGGGAGTCAAGTCCCAACTTTGCCCCCTCCCCCTCCCCCCATTCCTTTCTCTCCCTCTCACTCGGCTTCGGGATCTATGGGGATTTCACTTCTAATCGAGAAACAGAGCACTCGACGCCGTCTGCACTTGCTCTCTCTTTCTCCTTCTTCTCTCTTCTCTCGCGTATACAACCATCACTGCGGTGCAGCGTAGCGCATGCGCCCTGCAGCGGTCGGCTCAGAGGCCAAACTAAATCATTAGCACCTTATCAAAGGCTCATTTGACTCGCCAGCGCGAATTGCGCGTCTCGCGGTTAATTTTCTTTCGAAGCCAGAGGCTCTATCGCGCTCTCTCTCTCTCTATGTGTGTGTGTGTGGCTGCGACCACGTAATTAATTAATGCGACGGTAATAATATGTAATCGGCCGTGAGCTAGAAGCGAGCTTTTGCGGATCGCGCATAGTAAGTGGGGCTTAAAGCCCGTGTCGCGCGGTTATACCGTGGCATGAGCCAAGCGACGGATGCAGTCACGTGACGAGTGATAAATTACCGACCGATGACTAACTACCGGAAGAAGCAACCGCCTCCCCTCCCCCACCTCCACCCCTACCCGACCCCGTCGGTCTGCGCCACGCCACCATCTTTTCAGGGAAAAGAAAGCGCGAGCTTCCCGATCCTTTTGCGCGCACGACCTTCGACGCGCGGAACCGCCTACTTTTTCTCACTCGCTCGATGGCTGCTTCTGGGGAATGTTCTATATATACATAGATGCACTGGCCATGCCTTCGTTTTGTCAGTTTGGTCATTATTACTGGGGATATAATGAATCTGGCGCGGAAAATCTGTGAAAAGAGAAATTTGCTATCTTTATACTATGGAAGTGCGATAACTCTTGAATAATCATAATAGGTTGTAGATTCTTGTGGAATAAAATGATTTGCATTAAAATCGAGTGAAAAGGTTTTTGTACAATTGTTTTTGAACTTTTTGTGTTCTATATTGGATGGCTCGTTAATTATAGGAAATATTGCAGCCCTTAGGTTAATTGCTTGATGCTCGCGTCCAGAAGATAATTCTATCATTAGATCAATGAAATACCGGCGTAACGTTAGTTTAATGTAATTCGAAATTACAGTAAGACTATGAATGTAGTATATAAATCACGCGAAATGATTCATTAAAAGCATTAATTTACAACGTTTACTTTACTGCTAACTTTTTAGAATTCCCATCTAATAAATTATTTTTATATATTTCAGACTGACTCGCAGATATAATGCGAAATGTACTTTATAGAAACGTGCGGTCGTATATTAGTTTATATTTAGTAGTGCAAAGGAATCTTTTATTCACTTAGAAAGTTATTATTTCATACGTTTTATATCATTTTGTATACATATATTTTTGATTTGCAATTATACTGTATTCACATGGCTAAATTATGTAGATTTTACAAAAATTAAATTAAAAAAAAAAATTGATGAAAAAGTAAGTAGGGTTTGGCAAGGAGATATAATGGCGATTCGAAGAAAGGAACCGGGGATCGACGCGAATCGTCACCTCGACCAACAGGCCAACGCGTAAATCAGAGTTATTACCGGGCTGAATTAGCGTTCCGGAGTAATGCCGGTACATGTCCTCGGCAGCGCGAAAACGCATACGCGCAAGACACCCGGTTTTGGCCTATCGGCAACGATTAATCATTCGGCGGAGGCGCACATGCACGGCGGCCCGACTCCCTCCCCCTCTCTCTCACTCTCACTCTGTCGCGTCGCTCTATACGCTCGGCATGCATGTCCCGACACCAAGAGAGAGAGAGAGAGAGAGAGAGGGGGGGGGGAGAGAGAGAGGCAGTAGCAGGCCTATACTTAAGCAACATAGAATATTCATATGTTGCTGGAGCGATAAGAGTATGTGTATATACGTATGGCCACCGGGATCGCGAATATGTATACAGAGAGAGAGAGAGAGAGAGAGAGAGAGAGGCGCGAATCTGGGTCGAGAAAGTATCGCTATACAGCCCCAAAGCCCCACCAGCATATCGGGATCGATCTGCCAGTTCGTGTGCACCTTCGAAGCCCGAACGCGCCTTTCGACTCGCCTGATTTACGGCTCTTCGAAAACTTTATGGGTTTTCGGTCTCTCTGTGTTATATATAAGTGCATACACATTGCGCAATGTGGAGACCACTCACTTTTTCATTGCACTCCACTGCTGCAGAGGTGGTCGTTTCTCGCGCGCTATAGAAATGAAAAAAAAATCAATGCGGGTCTCCGTTTCTTCGGCCCGCCAATTTCGGCTGCGCTGCTTATATATTCGGGAAAAAGGGAAAAAGGAGGTGCTCTTGCATTAACGTGAAGAGCAGGAAATTCGAGCAAGATTACGAGTGAAAGTAAGTGAGAGAGAGAGAGAGAGAGAGAGAGGAGAGGGGAAATTAAATGCTCTCGCTCTGTGCCGTCGTCCAATGCGAATCCGACTTAGGCAAATACACTAAGTATGTATCGCGTACTGACGGATGAGTTAAGCTACGTTTTAAGTCCCGCGCATTAGCCCGTCAATGTCATCTCCTCAAGCTCAGACCCTTCAGACTTATCGGACGTTGCAGCTAACGGAATGCTCTTCTCTCGCTCTCTCGCCTGCTTCTCTCTCTCTCTCTCTCTCTCTCTCTCTCTCTCTCTCTCTCTCTCTCTCTCTGTCGCTATCTCTTACTCTTTCTAGCTCGTACGCGAGCGCGCGCGCGACTCTACCCTATGTATACATATACGAGTCTATACGCTCTGCTCTGTTTGGTACGCGGATTTCTCAACGTCAGATGACATCCCGGCGATGCGCGTCTCGTACTTTCGGAAATTCGAGGGAACGAAAATTCGTGACGCATTCGATGACGTCTGCGGGAGCTCCGCGCGTCTAGAGTTCGCGCTTGCAGGATTTCGGGGAAGAAAATGCTGTATCGGGTGAGAGGCGAGATGAGCGCGATATGAATTAGTTCCTGGAGGCTTGATGGATTGTGAAAATGTGAATGTGTCTCTCAAGAAGAGGAGGAATTCAGAACATGTGCATCAATTATTTATTTCTATCCTTTTGCATATTAGGCATCAGGTCTGAAACGATTTCTTTTATTTTAGGATTTAAATATTTACAATATTCATACATTATATACGCAATTTATTTAAACCTTCTTTCTGGTAAATAAATCATTCAAAAAAGTATAAAAAGTCAGCATTTTGCATTTTTCTCCTTATGGATTCAGCGATGGAATTATTTCGAAAAAATCCTTAGAGCATCCACTTACTTACTTAAAAAAAATTAAAGATTATTTAAAAAATGTCTTGTACAAGAAGTTCTTTTTATATTTCTAGATGGTGTACCGCAACTTTGTGTAACTTTTATTATAAAATTATTTCACAAAGTGCCGCAATTAACTTTAGCATCGCTAACTATACAATAATGCAGCTCTTTCAGGCATGCATGCAAGCAGGCAAAAGAAATGATCCTCGTGGAAAATGTTAATTTATTTGTTTTAATAAAGCCTTTATCGACAATTAAAACGGTTTTTCGCTGCATTAAAGTTTGACGTTACAAATTCATACGTTAGCCGAGTCGTTTCGACAACATACTATAATTACTAGGATACGAGGTGCAATTGCATCTTGGGAAGCCAGCAGCGAGGCTCACGTGTTCTTGAGGTAGACGAGCGACATAATTGTCATTCGTAGACATGTAAATTACGCGTGCAGATATAAATGTCAATATGACAGGCAGTCGGCGGTTGTGTCTGCGGGTCTTACCCGCCGGCCGGTCAAAGTGAAATCATTAGTTTGCTTAAATCAATGCGCGCGTAAACGTCCGAGTTATTTATGTCCCGTCATTACGAGGACGTCCTTCTATCTCGCTGTCCCTCTCTTCCTCTGCTCTTCCTATCTTCCTCTCTCTCTCTCTCTTCCTCTTTCCTCGTCCGCTCGCTTTCATTTCAACCATCTTTGTACACGCACTCTCTCTCTCTCGCTCCTCCAGACTCCGCGAGCTTTATTGAGAAAATTCGTTGCTTTTTTGCCAGTCCGACAAATGTAATTTCGATCTTTTGAACGAGCATTTTATAAGTAACAAAGCTTTTCTTTATTAGCGTTCTGCGGTTCGCGCGTCTCTTTTTCTCTCTTACAAGTCTTCTGCGAGACCCGCAGAGGTTCCTTTGCTCCTATATACGGCAACGGCTCTCCCCCCGCTCGCCTCTTTTCACTTGCTTCTCAAAAAGCATAATGTAATAAAAATGACAAAAGCCTTATCTCGAAACATCATCATCTACTACCGATTCAATATTCACGCAACGATTAACCGGATTTCGTGTATAAGGCAGTTGAAAGAGAAAGAGAGATCGAAGCTCCAGCCTCGCTCTGATGCGGATCTATATTCAGCGCATAATAGGATTGATTTAGAAGCCCAAAGCCATCGCCGAGATAAGTATAAAGAATTTCTTTTCGAAGCGCGTTTTAAAGCCACTCCACGCGCTGCCATTGATATTAACACGCGCTCTCGCGCCTCTTTCCTTTTTCTCGAGTGATGCAACTTTTTATTTTCACATTCCCTCACTCTCGTTCCTCCCCTGACACGAATATTTTACACGAAATCTGCACTTTATCGATACAAGGATTGGAGGCTCGCGGACTATAAATTCAGCGCATGCAAATAAGGCATGATCGGGAGGAGAGTCTCGGCGCACCTTTTCTCTTTTTGTTTTTACTGTGAGAGAGAGAGAGAGAGAGAGAGAGAGAGAGAGAGAGAGAGAGAGAGAAGCCCCGATGGCGAGTAAACGCTCAGGCGTGATGTATAATCCTATTGGTATGCGAGGATATTCGAAATCGCATACCTCCGTTCAGTTTCAATCAATTATACACCGTAAACACCGAATATCAAACTCTTGGCTCGAGAGACCTTTTGCTTTTACCCATGCGAGCCCACGAGCGCAACGATAGAGGATACATTCCCCAAGGGCAATATTAATCAATAAAGCATTCTACATTAATTATAACAGAAGCTTTCTCGGGATCCACGTGCACGTGACTCCTTTTACGTAATCAAAACAATGAATATGCGGACGAGGGACTCTGCGAGAGACCGAGTCGATCTGCACTTATCATAGGACTGCGATTATAATAAATGATCCGTGAGTCGTTCGGGGATAAGAGTATGAAAAATAAGACGATCTTTGGCTGGGTTGAGGAGAACAAGAAAGGAAGTGGAAGGAGGAGGCCAAGTAGAACAACAAGAAGAAGAAGAAGAAGAAGACGGAGAAGAAGCAGAGGCAGAAGTGGCAGCCACGCGGACGCGTGGGATCCGTAGGTGGTCCGGAGCTCGAGGGCATCGCATCGTTTGTCAAGTCCGTCGATATGCCGATTTTGCAGCGGCCTCGATTACCATATTTTAACGCCGGCATTATTGGCCTACCTTAACAGCCGCTACCGAAACAGTCCTCTCTCCTGCGTCCTGTAGTAATTTCTCTTTCCTGCAGCCTGCACACGCTCACCTACACTCGCGACCAATGAATTCCCTTCTCGCTCGATGGGCGTTATTAATAGGGTCGGCGGTTATCCGGATCGACGATCGCGAGACGAGCAGCCGATCGGGTTGCGTCATTCGGCCATGTCGATGTATCCATCAGCCTCGGTGTCACATGGGTGACCGCCGAGAGCGTGTTACAAGAGCTACCGTGTGCAGAGATACGCGGAACCCACTGTTGCTGCTGTTGCTGCTGTTGGTGCTGTTGCTGCGGTTGCTGCTGCTGCTGCTGTTCGCATTTTTATATCGATTATCAAGCCAACTGCTTGATTTATGCTGATCTTTAACGAGACGGAATTGATATAAATGAGGATTTATTATAGGTCGCCGAGCGATAAGAAGCTGGTGATCGTACGCAGGAATGCTTTTAATTTTTTCGATGCATTATGAGGATACGTCAGGTTTTGTCAAATTGTCGTCGATGGCTATTCGATCTGCGAGGATCGATTGTTTGCTCTTTTTTTACTCTGTGCCCACTTCCGCTATGCGTAGTATAGAAGGAAGAGGAAAAAAACGATAGATCAGTTTCACCTATCGAATGACTGGTCAATTTTCGCCCGAGAGAAGTGTTGACGCGTCTCGGTGGCAGAAAATTCATTTATAAAACCGGAGCTTGACGTGATCCCCGGGATAACTCGAAAGGTCGACGTGGGTCCGTTTTACAGGGGCTTTTCCATCAACATTGGGGGACACATCGGTGCTTCGCACCGTTACGACTAATGGTTGCGCGCCTCGAGCTTCTCTCTCTCTCTCTCTCTCTCTCTCTCTCTCTCTCTCGCCGAGCTGCTGGAGTTGAGAGCGACGATTAAACGTCTCGATTGGAAAATCCAGGACGGTTTGATTAATGGTGCCGAAGCTGAAAAATCGTTCCTCGCGCCTCAAATTTTCGGCTCTATTGACGTCTACAACTGCGGGGGCGCGTTAACCTGACGGAAAATTTGTAAATTCCTTGTAATGAAGATCTTCATCAGCTGTGCAGGATCTCGAGGCTTACCCTGTATCGTGTTACTTACGATCGATACATCATGTTATACTTTGTAAGCGGATCCCTTTTTAGTAAAAAGGATAGTTTTTTAACCAGACGTGGTTAATTGTAAGTTAAAAATATATAATCGTCAATGTTTATTCTTACCGAAAATTAATATTGTAATTGAATAGTATAATTATTATAAAAGAAGCTTTAGTTCTCAATTTACTTGCACAAGATGTATGTGCTATAATGAAGGTTCTTAATAAAATAATATGCTGTCGTTTTTATATTAACTCAACGATCACTTGGAACTTTAATATTACAAGTCTTGCACAATAAAAAATAATGGAATAAAGTTTCCTTATGCTGTATACTAAAGAATTATGTGCAACTCTACTGTATACTTTATCATTAGAATAATTATTTTTTGAATCATAATATTCGCTGGTTTAGAATATATTGTGGTAGTCATAACTGCTTTCCTCTCAATGCGTTATTATAAAAGAAGACAAAACGGACGATTAAAATTGATTTTTATTGTAATCGCTTTTTATTCTCTTCGTAAAAGCCTCGACGTTTATTTAGTATAGAAGAGTTCTCTTTCTCTCATTCTTTCTCTCAACTCACGAAAGCTTATTTTTATTTTCGAGTCATTCGAGATTTTTACTGCAATCAAGCCGGAGCCTCTTCGGGATATTCGTTCGATACTTTCAGCTTGAGGATCCGAAGATGAATCTTCAATTCTCCGTCGGCCGGAGCGCGCGAGAGAGAGAGACCCTTCTTTCGTATATATACGAACGAGAAAGAGAGAGAGAGAGAGAAGACAGAGAGAGAGAGAGAGAGAGAAGAGACGGGGGTTTCGCTCGCTGAAGTGGCTTCGACGCGACCACCGGACCTCGTCAGTGCTCACCTTTGGTGGTCTGAAATTCTTTCCACTCGAAATTATTACTCCGACTTCTCCGTGAGTGGAAATCGGTCGATGGACGCGTCAGTCGGCAATCAAGCTCAAGCTGCTGTTGTTGCTGCTGATGCTGATGCTGCTGCTGCTGTTGCTGCCTCTCGCGAGATAGAGATTCGAAACGTATCTCTCTCTCTCTCTCTCTCTCTCT
>UELV01178627.1:0-18487 GCA_900490015.1 Megastigmus stigmatizans | reverse complement strand
CCTATAAAAATATGTATTTTCTTAAAGATTTACTAACAAATTGTGTCTTTAGCAGAACGATGAAAAAAGAGTGAAATTCATGCCATCTTGGGCGTTTACGGGTTAAGAAATATAAAGCGTTCGCTTTGAGGCGACAATACAAATATCAGGTATGGACAATGGGAATAATTCGTTAAAAACAAATTATTTCGGCGATAGGATCAAATGTACAGTAAACATACTTGTTCGCGTCGACAATAATTAATGCAAAGCTATTAAAGCACAGGAGTATGGTTTCCTAGTCCTCTCTCATGAACTCGCACCTAGTCGGCGTACCGAGAGAGCACACAGGTCTCGCGGCCTTGAACTTACTGGCAATCTGTAGTCCGAGCATGAGCATGAATCCAACGAGTATGGCGGCCAGCTGCAGCAGTCCGCTCTTGTCGTTGGCCCTCTCCCTGGCCAGTACCTCGAAGAAGACGACGTAGAGGAGGGTGCCGGCCGCCATGCCCTGGAGTATCGTCGGCGTCGGTCCCAGAGTCTCGCTGTCGTTCCTAAAGTGGCCCAAGGCCAAGCCTATCCCGATCCCCAGTGGCGTCACCAGGGAGAAGACGCTCAGGTAGCCGAGAATCGTCCTCTTGGAGGCCCCGGCCACGTAGAGCTCCATACCCACGCAGAAGGAGATGACGAGCTTGTGGGTGGCGATCGCCGCGGCGAGATAGACGACCGAGCTGAAGGCCGGCTCCAGACCCACTGCCAAACCCTCGAAGATCGCGTGGAAGGAGAGAGCGAGAACGGTCAGTAGACTCCTCATCGAGTTCTCGACGTGGGCCGAGGATCCCGCGTGTTGTTGCTGCTGCTTCTGCAGCTTGGACTCCTTGGCCGACTTGTCGCGCAGCTGGTCGTCGCTGCACTCGAGGTCCGAGCCGCGTCTCGCCTCCTCCATCGAGGCCGAGGTCAGGACGAACATCGAGGACTTGGTCGAGGGCTCCTTGCAGCTCGTCTGCTCGCCGGTCCCGGTCGTCTGGTTGCAGCTCACCGCGGTCGCGGTGTTCTCCTCCTCGGCGTCCGAGCTCTCGGTTCTCCAGACGCTCGAGGCCCGCGGCTGGACGGACAGGGAATTGCGCTGGCCACTGCTGGCCCCGCTGCTCGTGTTGTTGTTGGTGTGGCTGGTGCTGTTGTTGTTGCACCGGCGCACCGAGACCGTGCGGTAGAGTAGAGTCTCGGAGGAGTCGGGCTTGTCGGTGAGGAGGGCGTGGACCGCCTCCTCGACCAGGTAGACGAAGAAGAAGCCGCCGCAGAATAGGAGCTCGGCGAGGCTCAGCGGCCCGAGGGAGGGGAGTTTGCCGTTGCACTGGTGGAGCTCGACGCTCTCGCGGACCTCGGGCGCCAGGTGGAGGAAGGTCGTGAAGAGGAGGACTCCGCCGCCGAAGCAGAGGAGCAGCGACGTCAGCAGGCCCTATATATATATATATATATATATATAGGTTCGTTGATCGTGCACTTTGCTCGAGGGCTTATATTATGTATATACTGTACTCAGCAAATGCCGCGGAGTCGATGGGCTGGTTTGATCGCGCTTGCGACGGAATTTAAAATCGATTTTAAGACTATATCCAACTGGTGTGAATATTTGCGCATCCAATAAAATCTATAACGATTTGGAGGGATCGAGTCGTCCGACGTCATATACGAGAGTTTTACAGATTAAATTCACTTCATCAATACGTTCCAGGTAATTTGATTATTTCTAAAAATTTCTAATTATTTCGTACTTATTAATTACTTTAACGATAATCATAATATTTACTAATCGATGATTGCAATTTTGTATATATGCATATAGGATTCTTGACAACGCAATTTTCAGTAATGTATATAAATCAAAAGTAATTTTAAGCTTGCATCTTTACATGAATAAATCACGATTCTTTTATTGGTTGTAATGCTCTACCATTTTTCTTACAAGATTTTTTAAATAAATTATGTTTCATTGCACATGCCAAGCACGTGCTACATCGCAGAGAATTAATGATATTCACTGTCTCGATGACCCCTTCTGCGTCATAACGGTTCATTGATCGTAGATTATACGTCATTATACTTGTAATATAATACGTTATTTCAGTATATGTTATGTGTCTACCTATTTAATTTCAACGTCAATAATAATAAAAAAAAAAGATGTACCAGGATTGAAAGCTCAAATGAATTTTAGACACTGGCAATTAGGAAAAAGTAAAAGTGTATATATACTTTTACTTTTTCGCCATTCCAGTTCGTTCAACATCCATATATAACTCGTATATATAAGCGTAAAGATGCAGCCTGACACACACTGAAAAAGACATTGTGCAAGCTCGACAAACAATCTCATCCGCGTGTACCTCGAATTTTGAAACGAAAAAGTACGTTGATTTTGCTCGCGGACTCTCCACGCGCAACGACAATGAATAATAATGATAATCGCGCAGCAACCCATCGACTATCGGCTCGTATACGCTTGACATCAGCGATTAATAATCGGTATAGGTATATATAGATGCATAGAGAGAGAGAGAGAGAGAGAGAGAGAGAGAGAGAGAGGAGAGAGAGAGAGAAAAAGATCCGAGGGCTAATTACTTGGGAGGAATCCGAGTGCGAGTCGACGGTGAGAGTGGAGGCCGAGGTGAGCGTGGTGGAGGCACTGGAGACGCTAGTGATGGCGCGTCGATTCTCGCTCTTCTTCATGCGGCAGCGTCCAATTATGAGGGGCAGCATGCCGAGGACCAGGGAGCCAAGACCGAGTATGAACATCGAGCCGATCTTCGCAAGCAGGAGGATCGTCGTTGCGTTAGGACCGGACGAGGTCGGCGCCGTTGTCACTACCAGCACGTCCATATTTTATCGACTCCTGCTGCGCTTTCTTTAACTTCTTCTTCTTCTTCTTTTTCTTGGTCGTCGTCGTCTTCTTAACACCTATACTTCTGCTGGGTTCTGCAGACCGGGTGTTTGTTTTTTCCCTCTGTTTGTTATGCGGATCGATATCACTGATCCTTGGCTTCGATCATGTTTTTTTTTTCGTTGCGGGCCGGTAGTTCGCGCGGTGTTTCTCAATTATCTGGTCTCTTGGTTTGTTCACCTTAAAGACAAAGATTCGGAGGTTTTTCGGTGTTGTCTTAGCGATAAGGAACGATTGTCTACGAGCGAGATTTGCAGTCGTAGTATCGGTTGCCGATAAATTTTCACTCGAGCTAATTTTTTATCTAATCAAAAATCGAACTGCGCGTGATACACGCGATCGTTTTCGCTTTACTTCTAAACCTTACTCCCAACAACGAGATTCTCCTAGTATCCAAAACCGGAATGATCCATATATATATATATATATATATATATTCGATGCATCCATTTTAAATGAATAATGCAAACAACGTTATAATGTAAAGATTAACCGAACGATCGTTATACATAGCAAGTCGTGCAAATGGGATAGCACAATGATTTCCAGTGGCTCGAACGATCAGCACGATTACTCGATATACGCGAGATTGGCGCGCAGTAAAATTTTCCCCATAAATGTTCGATCATCCGAAATTGCGATGTGTAACTCGAATGCTATATATATATATTTGCATTTCAACAACTCCGACACTGCAGATGCGCGCGTCTGCGGCATCGTTCGATAACAACTCCAGCTACGACTGCAACGATACAGATTTCGATTTCAACCTGCGGCCTATATGTGGAACAACACACGTACATACATACGATTCTACACACAAGCACACGCACGCATTGTGTTCCGAGCCCCAAAAGTGGAACTTCGGTTGAGCGGAATAAGAGAAAGAGAGTATAGACGTATCGCGCGCTCGCAATAACGTGGCTTGCGCGCGGACCGCTTCACTCCGTATAAAATGCGCATAGGAATGCGTACCCTATGCTTTCATTCTATACAGGGTTTCCCAAAAACACACGTATGCTGCAACTATCGGAATACAAAGTTGTTTTTGTCTTGAAAAAAAAAACAAAAAAAAAAAAAGAAAGTTTAGAATGTAAAGAAAGAGTTTCACATTCGCACAGTACGAGTATAAGTATATATCCAAGTCGAGTACGACACCAAAAAAATTAAAATAAAAACGAAAGTATCTAGTCTTTTGTATCTTGATGCTTATCTCAGGCACACATACAGCTATATATATATATTGTAATGCTCGTACACTCAAATGCGTAAGTACGCGAACCCTCGAAACTTGGGCTTTTACTTACACACTGCACATCAGGCGTAAGCGCGCGATTAGACTAATGATTCCGAGAATACACGCAATAATACACGTCAGGTATATAACAGCGAGCACAAGCCGCGAACAACATAGAGAAGAGAGTTAGCGTATGCAGGTTTTGCATAAAATTTGAATAGATCAAGGAGCTGTATATATATAAGGTGGCGCGTGACGCTCCTATCATTCCAGGGAAAAGAAAGCGACGATTGATACAGATGTTTTTTTCGTTTCATTAAAACGCTACGCTGTTTTTTTTTTCTTAATTTACTCGAGACGAGTGATCATGTAATCATTAAAGTTGTTCCCGCTGAATTATAACGTCTGACTACTTTGGTCTGTCTATTTAATCGAGTAGGTTTAACCTTATACTTTTTTTTTGGTCAGCGTGCAATTATTACGAAGGTCATTCAATTTGTTTTGTTTGGACTTGGAGTCATTGTTGCGCTGTTGGGCTAATAACATATATACGGTGGATTGGGATAGTTGAATCGAAATTGATGTTTTGATAATCAATGTTGTCGAATATCCTGGTGAGCAATTTTTAGGCTGCAAACAGTATTGGGTTAATGTAGAACTGGATCATTGAGAGGGAATGTATAGCAAGGTTATTGCGATTCTTCCCCAATTACCCAGAAATCATTTGCTATGGTCATTCGGCCGGTAATTGTCTATTGGGCCCATTTGTAATGCCTACTCTCGCGACTTTCGCTTTCGATTAGAGACATACTTTATCAAGGAAAAGGAAAAGAGAAAAAAAAAGCACGAGTATAAACAGTTAATACCGGAACTCGTGTTCGACCGACTATACAAATGTTTTTCAATCATTTGGGATACAAAGGAGTGCGCGGGATGCCTTTTTTTCCGCGAGTCAGGTAGTCGCTCTCATTCCGCGGTATTTTAAATAATTGAGCGGCGAAGGTTTTTGAACACCCGAGTTCTACGCAATTTTCGTCTTCGTACGGTATTACTCCAACTGAGATTCTTAAAAGGAGGATACCTCGGATTCAAATGGGTGGTGGATTAAAATTACCCGGAAAGAGTGAAAATGATCTCTTTCGGTTAAAGCAGTCCATCAATCAGATTTGTATAACGCATATATAAAATATGTGGCAAACAAAAGTAAAATAGATTCGGTCGAATTTTAAAATTTTCTTTCGTGCAACAGCAGCCGGAGTCTGTGCTCGAAGAGTACACGTGATATAAATAGAAGTGACAAGTGGCCATACATTTATCTGTTGCGATTTCATTCTGAGTTTACTTTTTAGCATTAAACGCAGAGAAACGGAGTCAATAAGGTCTGGAAACGATGGAAAGACAAGTAGCGAGACTCGAATCAAACGCATGCGGCGCGCGCGCGGAAGCGTAATAATAAAAAGTGCCGCGAGAGAGTAATTGCCCGTAGTGTGGCGACACGAAGTGGAATTATTGTGCTCTTCTAGAAATTTTACGCGGCAACGATCGCGGAATGCCAATTATCCGTGTGCACGAGAGGTGCATTATTATGGGGCTATAGCGCGATTGCTGAAACCTGAAACTGCGATAGTGTGTGTGTGTGTGTGTGTGTGTATGTGCCGCTGTATTAAAAAAAAAAGCAGCTATTCGAATGCTGCTTGTGCTATACTTTTTAATGTGAATCCATCCAGCTTTTGACTCGAACCCAGTTTTCTTAAAGTTCGTTGCCTTAGAATTGATTGCCGAAAAATTGTGATGTATATTTACGTCCGAATTGGATATTTCAAGAATGAGCAGAATGTTTTAATCGATTGATTTTATGAAAGATGTAATTAAGAATAGATCATCTGTGCTCAAAAAACTCAATTGGGCCTTAAAGTGAGTAGAAACTACATATGCGATGATCGATGTAAAATCAACATAAGAGTGCAGTTAATTGAATTTGCCTTTTGTTATTATCTTTTACGCATGCTATTTTGTTTCTTTTCTGTAGTTTGAATGTAGCTTTAAATTATTTTTACCTAAATGCTGACTGTAATCGAATGATTTCCGGCGAGAGATTTTTACTCCTTTTCCAGCGTATTTTATCAACGTGTGGATGAAAGAATTCGACGCACACCTCAAATTTCTATTTATTCTCCGTTTTATTATCTCACGTCGAGTACATCGAACCCGAGAGAAATTTTCGATGTGTTTTTATATTTAAAGGCTTGCGAGAATGAGCGTCGATGTACCTTACGCATCGATTATCAAAAATCGGTGTATTAAGTATTCACGCATAAACTCTAAAGCTGATAGCTTTTTTCGCAGTGCAAGTTTAAAGGGATCTACTATCGTCTATTAGTTATTCTTAATATTTTTCAATTTTTAATTTGTTTAAGATAAGATTTTTGAGAGAGTTACTTAGCTTGTTGCTTGGCGTTGTGTCAATCATCGTGAGGTTAATAACCCATCGAATATTATAAAGTATTATATACCCTTCGATTTTATACCGTACTATCAGACATTCTCTGAGATAAAGCAAGAATATCTTGGTGCCGTTATTGAGTTGGAAACAAAAGTTTTGGTACTAAATCCATTGTTAAAATATCCCATTTTAACAATACCTGAACCGAATGGAAACATGACTTTTTGATATTGAATTTAAATTAGTTCGTCAATTCGTGAAAAATAATAATCTTTATGCAATCGATAGACATTTCATTTTCATTAAATACGTATATAGATATTTTTTAACTTAATATCAAAAGCAAATATCTTAATTAGTAAATCTTTTACCCATACAAATGCTTAAGTGTACAATTATAACTTTTTCAAATATTAGATGAGAAATGTAGTAGATAAATGTATAACAGCCATAACATAAGCTTCAGTCCAACTTCCTAATCAGTGAGTTTACCAAACAAGATAAAGATTTTCCTTAGGCCGTAGAAATAATCTTTAAAGATCAAATAAACACGATTTTACGTTGATGGAAAACATCTGGCCTCGACGAAAAATAAAATTTGATAATACGATTTGATTTGTAATAAGACAATTCTGTGTACGTATTGCGATAGCAAAATATTTTTAAATGCATAAAAATGATTACTGTACTATTTACTGAAAATTTATAATAAAATTTATAAAAAATCATTAGGCTCTGTCCAAATGTATAACTAACTATTATACACTTTTTTGTGAACGACTCGAAATCCCGTGTATTCACTGTTCTCGAATCATTGGAATCCAGGTAACCGCAAACTCCAGTGGTCAATTTCTCAAATAACGAAATTAACTTTGCTTTACAATAGCTCCAATTTGGTTTCAAGCTCCATTTGCCAAGCAGTTCACGTTTCAGATTCTTTGTACATGCATTGGGAAAAAAAGAAAAAGAAAACCGCATTTCTGCAACTATTATAACTTTTGCAACCGATATAAATTTCACTTTGTTTTCATCGAACTCTCTTAAAATCGTTGCAATTTTTACCCGACAATATTCCAAGTTGTTTTCGCGAGAAAGAATATAGATCATCGATTGATATCGACGCAGCATTTCTTTTTCTCGTCGCAAAAAGTTTTTGTAAGCACGGGCTTACCGAGAACGCCGCGAGCGCGCGTGTACCTTTCATTATAATGTTATGCGCTCATCGATATCATCCGAGGTGTGATTGCGCGCTCGGCCGATTATCACACGTGTGTGACACATTTATACCGGGATTCCATTAGCTCTTTCCATCTTTAACAACGCACGAGAGATTGCCCTCCGAGCAGGGGGACTTTGAACTTTGGATTTATTCTTGGACACATTTTATATTCTCGTTTGACTTTTATCGATGTAGGTATAATAATTTCTTTGGTTTGGATTTCATGGTAATATTTGTTACCGCGAACGAGGCTTAGCGTAAAGGAAATTCAGTTCTTTGAAATTGCTGCGACGACGTACGGTTATAGCAAACGAACAAACCGCGAGTGTTTCTGGAATCCAAATAGAATTGCGTACTCGATCGAGCATGTAATTGTTATTTTTTTAAAGAGATATTACAGCGCGATAGTATTATGAGTTTTATGATTAAAAAATTGATTCCTGAATGATCAGTTTGCTCGATCGTATCGCATAACGCAATACCTTGAGTATATATTTATCCTTTTCTCGCGTGGATTGTTTTTACGAGAAATTCAAACAAGGCTTTTATACTGAATTTAGTTTGCATTTAACCAACAGTTTGATGGGAGAAACAAGTAAAAGCACTGTCGATATGCCACTTTATAAGCACTGTATAGACCGAAATATCTAAGGTATGTGAGAGACCAGAAATATTCATCTATTTCCTCATCGCTTAAGCGACAATAGGTAGTTTATTTTTGGGACGGGAGTAAGCAGTGGATAAAGCTATTTCAAATTGATAGTTATTTATACAACGCGAGATAATGTTGAAAATTTACACGAGATATCAAGAACGAGAAGTTTTAACTTTATATTTTAGCAAACGTGAGTTTGGTAATTTTTTTGTTTTAATTTACATTCTGAGAAAATAAAGCGTTTCCAGAAATGTTATGTTTTCACGAGAGCTTGAGGAAGAGGTAATAAATTGTTGTCCATTCATTATATTAATTATTGAGCGTGGTGTATTTTTATCGGTAATATAGCTTTATTGATTTACGCTTGGCACTTTAAATAAATTGCACACGTTATTTGTTTACGAAAATAAATAGAGGTAACTGCCTGGGAATGATACTCTGTTAACTGAATATCATGTGATATTATAGAAAGCTGAGAAAAACAATCTTTTCAACTGGTTTGACCACTATAAAATATAATCCTTTTAAGACAAATACGATTCCGCTTGTAGTTAAATATAAAAAAATATATAGCCGTTTCAATGTCAATTCGCACATTAATATTGCCAAGTAGAAAATGTACACGTGCGAAATAAAGGCGAACATATACGAATGCAGAAACGATAAAATCGTTATCATCTGCAATTATACCACGCCATCAAACGATTTATGTAACAGTTCCAAGCCTTACAATATTTTGACTACGAACGCTTTTATACCTTCTCAAGATTCCCGATGCAAGCGGATCGATGAATAAACAGAAAAAAAAATGACAGTCAGCCGAGCACCCGATTTTTGAGTGGTGCGAAGAATCGATCGGTCCCCACTATAATATACTCGAGAGAGCAGAGTCCGGTGCACCGGTAAACAAGTAAATCCGTTGGCCCGCGCCGGACTTTCACATCTTCACCGGTATACATGCCGCAGAATAATTAACGCTGCTATATACACACACACACACACACACATAAGCACACATCACCCGTGAATCCATCGACTTTATTCGCGTTCAATGATACGCGGCCAAAAATTTTTACCTGCAAAGCTTACTACTACTTTCTTCTCTCTTTCTCGTCGCTTATTTCATTTACACCCAGTAGTCGCTTTACACTTGAACAAAACGCCACAGCTGCACTCGTCCAAGCATGCTATGTGTTATATAGACGACAGGTTGAAATCACGGTCGATTTGAAACCGCACACCTTTCACCGCGCGCGCGACAAAACTCGCTCGCGAACTATTTCTTAGCTTTGTTCTACATACACGATGGTATCTGTATCATAATGGAATATATCGGTCAGGCTCTCGCGTGTACTATAGAAAATATCACATGTTGAAATTATAAATTCGTCTTATCTCGGCATACTCGAATGCGTATACTTGGGATACTTTTATACGGCACACACCGGCGACTTGTCCATAAATTCAAATGCAATATTTTCCACGTATACACGCGTGTGGACACTGTTTACTTACGCTCTTTAATAACGTCACAGAAACACTCGTTGCGCGCACTCATGAAAATCTACACCGACTGTGATTGCGTGACGAAAAACCAAGTCAGCTGATGTCGCGGACACTCGAGCAAAAACTGTAGAAAACTATCTTTACACACGGTGACACGCGCGGCGGCGGGCATTTAAAAGAAGCCTGCTATAACTTAGCACACACACGCGCACTCACACACGGTTGAGAGGAAAAGAAAAAGATCGGCAAGGAGAAATGCAGCGGCGTCGTCGGCGGCTTCGGCGACACGCGTGTGCGCTCGCTCTCTCTCTCACTCGCTCTCTGCTGGAAGCGCGCGCGCCTCGGAATGGAAACGCGCGCGCGGCAGACTCTACGTTTCTCTCTCTCTCTCTCGTCGAATATAGATAAGCACTGATGGCCGAGAGAGAGAGAGAGAGAGAGAGAGAGAGAGACAATCGTAGTAGTAGGCGTCCGTGTGCGCAGTCGTGTTCCCCCTGCTGCTGCTGTTGTTACTACTTGCGGACTACTGCTGTTGCTGCTGCTGCTGCTGCTGCTGCTGCTGCTGGCGAACGATCGCGTGTGAATTGTCGATGTAGATGCGCGCGGCTCATCGGCGCTCGTTCCCTCGCTCGCGCTCCTCTATATATACGGCGTTTTATATACACGTATAGCCGAAAAAAAAAAGTTTCTGGCCTGGCGGCGGCGGCACCGACCACCGCCACTTTCATGCGATGATGATGCGAGCGCCCGCTCTCGCGTTCCACTGTTACTATCGCGCTCTTCTACCGCTCGCTCTCTCGCTCTCTCTCTCTCTCTGCGCTTGCACTCGCGCGACTGTATACGAGCCAAGTCACGTGTCCCGTGAGATACGATGTAGGTATATACACGTACCGCACCGCTGCCTCTCTCTCGCTCTCGCTCTCGCTCTTTTTCTGGGTTACGCGCGACTGTAACTTGTACTGGTAGGTATGTATATGTATATATGCAGGACTGTATCAGTGTGTGCAGGTTTTTCGTATATATGTATACACGTTGCGCGGTGCGATCGATGCAACTACTGCTGATGCTGCTGCTGCACTGTTGACTTTTCCCCCCTGCCCCCTTTCCTCCGCCGCCCCAACCTTTTTTGCCAAAAACAAATAGGTTTAATGGGTTTTTACCAGAGAGAGAGAGAGAGAGAGAGAGAGCGAGTGCGCGCGGTGCATATACCTGTGCGGGTGAGGTGCAAAAAAACCGGCTGCAGAGTGTGCAGCGATATATGTATAAGTTTGTGCGAGAGAGATCCCCCAAGAGAGAGATTCTCGCGGCGATGTTTTATCTCGTCCTCCGCGGCCGTGTGTATGTACAGTCACGGCCAACTGGATATATATACATACTCGCGACGACGTGTTAAGGAGCGAAGTACCCGATGCTATGCCGCTTCTCCTTTTTATCGCATCGTCTCCCGTGCCGAGCTCCACCATCCTCCCTGTACGCGACTCGTATTAAATACGTGAACGTTGCCTCGTGTGTCTGCAGCTTACGCTACGAACGTCATCTCGCTGCGTCTCTCTTTCCATCTCTATATCCTTCTCTTCGCTTTGGATCACTTCTGAATTAACTATGGCCTTTTTTTTAGTAGTTATTTTGCGCGCGAGATATGCCGCGCTTCTTGCGAGAATATCCGCGTAAATACGAGACAGAGATGATTATCGTCTCGAGGTAGGATTAGTATTCCTACACTGGAGGAAGATTGTATTTTTTTTATCGTACTAGAGTTGAAGGCTTTGCTTGTTTTTTTTTTCTCGTCCCCCGCGCGAATTATTTAAATCGAATTTGGACGTTCTCTTTGTGTATGTGCGTGCAGGGTGCATAGGAATGGGGGTGGCAAAGAATATAGCAAAAGTTTGAAATAGCAAACGTCAAGGTGTTTCGCGGGGCGATTATCGAATATCAGCGCTGCAGACTTTACGTTTTAACGCGAAGATAATCACTCGGGTAAAGCTACTCGAGTGTTTGTTGTAATAATTGACTTATACTGCCAAGTTCTATGTTTAGTCGAGTCCTTGCGTTTTTACACACACGAAAGGTAAATCACTGTGTTTCGTTTTATTGTGCTTATATACTACTGGAAGTGAAAAGAAAAAAAGAAAAGAATACGACTTTTTCTATACTTGATAACACACCGGCAGAGCTGCTAACCTACACATCGATGTTTCGTCATCAAGTTTTGATTGAACGTCTTCGCTATACTCTGGGTGAAAATATTCAGATTAGAAAAATAACCTATTTTGAGACGAGGCAGAAAATGCAGAAGAGAAATATTACAGTGCGCGCGGCCACTACTCGAGAATTTCTAATTTGCAATTTTCCATATAGTCATGAGTTATAAAAGAAAAAAGGGGAAAGCGCCGATAGCGCACACGGAATACAGATGTATATACGCGGATACGAAAGCTGCATCATTGTTTGGAGTAAGAGGATAACGCACGAGTGTGCAGAGCGCGGCATTTAAAAGGGAAATATAGTTTCGAGTACATATGTAAAAGTGTTGACGGTCTAACCGGACCCGGCCATTATCTACTTGCGCACGTATTTAGCACTCGTTCTCGCGCATTATTTTTTCCCACCATTCTTATCATTCGGAACGATTACAATCACAACTTCTGCCCTGATTTAGAACCGACGATTGTTATAGATTGTCCGTTGGTCCAAGCGAATAAATAAATAACCAGGCTATATTATGTGCTTTCGCGAGTATTTCCGATTTAAAATATATGATTATACATTAACGCTCCGATGTCGCGGTGTTTCGCTCATCCTTTATCAATGATAATCTCAGAACTGTGATCAGAGCGAATTCCTCGATGCGAGACTGTACGTGTCTCGATGCACGTCGTAGCCGCATCGATTCACACTTGGCTGGCTTTTACAGCCTTTTGACGACCAACGTTTTGTCTTTTTTTTTTCGACTCCCCCGTCCGTATGTATATATATATAACTGGTGTGCCTTTATAACCTTAGACGCTATGTTACGCGCACACCGAAGGATAATTCTTTTGTGCGGGATGGAATTTCCTTTGTGGCAAAAAGAATTCTTTGTGTTGGCGACGAGATAAGTTTAGCGTAAGGAATCGATATAAAGACACAAGTTGTAAATTTTCTTTAAAATTATCGCTGCTTATATATTATAACGATCGTTCTTATCGTTAAAATCAAGTTCTGTTGCGTACAAAAGTGTGTAATTCGCTGTGATAAATGAATCGATTCTCCATGCAGATTTGAGCGGAACTGCATATAAAACAAATTTGCACGGCACATGTGTAAACGTAGAAAAAAAGACCGCCCGCACTCAATAATGCAATTGCGATGGCTCTTTTCCTCGCCTCTCGTCCATCGCTATTAAAAAAATAAAAGCCAAGGTCCAGCTCTGCCTCCATCCCCGTCTTCTTTCTCTCGCGACATTCGACGTTATGTTAAAAAAAAAAGAAAGAAGAGAAGACGCGTGTGCTTTTTTTCTCTATACACCCTTTATAGCGAAAAGATAATTCCGTACAGATATTACAGTATTCTCATGCAACAAAGTGAATCATTTGGTTTTAACTGACCATAGCTATATAGTTTTCGAAAAATCCCACACAATTGCTTACAGGCGCGCAAACGACAATCGTAAAAAGTAAATCCGAGGTGTAAACCTCGTGCAGTCGCGCTCCCGATAAAATCTCGGACACGACAATCTTATAGTCACGGTGACGATGGCTCGCGCACCTCGTGCCTTGTTTTTTTTTATCTCGTAACAAATCTGTTTCCCCAGCCACCTATATAAAATGTCTCGATAACGTAATCAAGTTTAAATGCTTATCTTGTATAATTACTCGGGTTACGCGTAAGTAGCGCGAGCCTCGTAATTCGTAAGTAAAAATGATATCTGTATACATCAACGGACGTTCCATATTATATATTGAAAAGTAGCTCATTTCGTAACCAACACTTAGGACTTCTTTATCTTAGTTCAGTGTTACTGCGATTACGACCATCTCGGTGGTAAGACTTGGCTCTCAACCTTGCAGTCTTTTTTTTCAACGCCTATAGGTATATATACAATGTCGTATAAGCGTCTAGCTTTTCCCCCGTTTGCACTGGAGACGATTGGCGTAATGGCTCGCGTGTCGGAGTACAAGTGTGTACGTGTGCCCGTGTATATAAGCGGGCTACATAATAGATCGCCGTAATTCGTGGGGCTCTATTTAACGTATTACGGCTAATCGGGGCATATATGCGCGGCATAGCCCGGTTACCTCACCTGCTCTCCACGAGACACGATGATTCTCAGCAGTTCTGCTCGGCGTTACGTATACGTATCATGTCTTGGGCGGATTGCGCGAGATGTGTTTGGTACATCCAATTGTGTGTGCATCGTCCTTTTCTCGACTTTATAGTATAGGTATATACAAAGCTATCTTTTGTGTAGCTGTTTGTCGAATTGCTTTTTTTTTCTTCGATAGTATTCTTTTTTATACCGCGGAGCGCTTCGTTCGCGAGGCCTGGCCGGAACTGCACATTTTGAAATTCTCCTTGGGCGATGATAGCGAGCAGAGTTTATAAGAATCGATCGAGTTATTATTGTAGATTTCAGAACGAACATATAATGAACAATGATAGCAGACATGCAATATTTTATTTCGCTCAACCGCGGCACGACGTGGCCCAACTATTCGTATTAAATTTTTTGTTACAGCCATTCAGTACTAAAGTAGTTTCCTCAAACCACCTTCAAATATCATTACCACTTCCGCGATTCTCGTTAAAATGTTTGGATACATACGAGTAACAAAATCCAAAGCTTATACGGGTCAAAGGCCACACATATATATCCCACGCAAAAAAATCCGCAGTAATAACGTGTAAGATGAACAAACGAAATTCGCTCGCTCAGCTCTCTTGTCGACTCGTTAAATTCGCAAATTCACAAAGTCTAGGCAGCAGGTCGAATTGCGCCGTGTGGGCGGATCGATTCGCATTCGTATATGTACACAGGGCTATAAAGCCGTATATATGGATATATGCATATATATATACATATATAAGGTTCGATTCCGAGTCAGGCCGCGGGGCCGAGAGAACGTTTTTCGTATCCGAACTAACTTGTAGGTGCACACAATTGGGAAAGTGGAGCGGCTGCGCCACTGTGCTGAGAGCGCGTGTGTCTACCTATATATATGTTACACGCTCCAAGTTCGTGATTCATTCGGCGCGATTATGTATATATACCGGGGCGAGTATCCAACTAACATTGGAGTACATTGAAAAACTGCTTCCTCCGCGTCTGTGTGCGTGAGTGTGTGTGTGTGTGTGTGTGTGTCTGTGTGTGTAAGCGCGCGCGTGTATAGCGAGAGAAGACCGAAAGTCTCGAATACGTGATTCAGGAGCTTTTAGTGAAAGAAAGTCACAGTGAATGGGGAGCTTATTTATTGCTTTGTTGTTCGAGCGTGTCTCTTTATTCCGAGTTGAATATCGTTTGTTGAAACGAATTTGGCTTTGTATGAAAGAATCACTTGATCTCTGTGTATTATATTTGGCTCGAGAATAGTATAGCTCTTGGAACGTAAATTTCTGATGCACACGTGATATCCTAATCTCAACGGAATTCTTATTCGCAGTGGATTCTCTGCATTGCTCTTGTGTCCTCTCGTTTCGTTCATTCATTTCGTTTACTTAATTAATACGCATGCTAAATTTCCCACTGGAAATCAATGTAATTCTCGCGGGACTAAATTAATGATCTGAAACGGTCGAGCGTATTGCACAATCCTTGCGATTTCTGTTATGCAGATTGAAAAGAATATATATGCGCTACTTGATTAATATAAAATTAGTTTCTTAGTGTACACCCATGATTTACGACTTGTACACGTAGAGATTTTGCAAAAGGTCTGCGCTTACATTATATACATGTAGCGTTATCAAATAGCTACTTTATGCAAACATTTTTGTTTATTCGAATAAATCCTTGTTTGAATATCTTTTATTGAAGCTTCTCGCGTAATTAGACGAGCACGAGATAATCGTTCTACTCGTTATTCGTGCAATATATATATATATACATTCTATTGAAGTACATTCACAATGACAAATTTGCCACTGTGTTACGCATAAAGAGTAATCTTTTAGAATTTTCAAAATTGTTTTCATATTATACCGGACAAAGTACTATCAATAATCTTGTACAAACTTATATGTACTGGATGCAGTAAGCTACACCAAATAAAAGATACCGGCGCACTCATTCATCGCAGATTGGGCATTGAAAGACTTTGTTTTCGGGTGACAAGGAGTGCCTAAACAAACAGCAGCCTTAGTCATCTCACACGCGTCTTTAAGAAAAATATATATATATCACGCAGGCGCGAGATAAACAACGATTAATGGAATGTGATTCACGGGATCCGAAATAAAATATCGCATGTACCCAACACAATAGCAGTGCAGACATATACAAAAGCGGAGCCAATCGCCTGTATACACACAAAAGTTGTACGCGCTTGCATCGGAAAAATGCGATCCCGTGAATAATGCATATAATGTTATTCATGCCACACACGCGCGCGACAGAGAGCGCATATTATTTGCCTATATAAATGCCTCCGGACTCCGTTATTCCGAGAGAGCCTCGTTCGTTCTTTTTTCCGCTCTCTCATCTCGTAGCGCGAGATATGAAATCCAATCAATCGATATATCGTGACGCGTATTTTTGCCTCGTGTATTATATTTTTACCGTTCGCCGCGTACGGCCCTCGCGCACAGCCGCGTATAACGGCAACGACATTGTCGTTGGAGGACTGATAATAACATGTGTGCAGCGTTCGCGTGACCTTTTCTCATTCACATCTCTGCTCTCTCACTCTTTTTTTTTTCTTTCTTTTTTTTCGAAACAAAGGCAACTGCCGCGATGCAATAGACGAGAGAGAGAGAGAGAGAGAGAGAGAGAGAGAGAGCGCAAGTGTTTGGATGCAGGTTGACGTAGACCTTATGTTTGAAAAGTGATCGGTAATCATTGGTTCTTATTCGAGTGCCATCATTTTACAAACTTCCTTCCTATATGAATCTCTATTGTTTCTATACTTTTTGGATCGCTAACGGTGAAATTCTTATCGAATTTGTAGAAATTAAACGATGTGGTATGTAGTTTAATGAATATCCTGAAATATACAATTCCATGAATAATTAATTAAAATACAAAATCCATTTGATACCGAGTTTCCATTATGAATTAATTTTATCAAAAGATTACACATTAACATTGTGTTATTTTGAAATGAGTAACCGAAGTTCATATTATTTCCGAATGAATTATTAATTAAACGAGTATTCAAATTTAGTCGTTATTTTTTTTAGAAATTTGATTACACGCTTATTTGTGAAAAATTGTATAAATTATTAAACGTATTTTGAAAATTTTAGAGTACGACATGTAGTAATGAAAAAAAAATGAATTTAGAGTGACGCAGAAGGGGTCGAGCGCTGCTGAACTTGTAAATATAACATGCGAATTAATTGAATGAGCCATTTATTTGAACGTGGTTCCCGGGATTCAATTTCAATTAGAGATAGAACAGCGTGGACTTGAAACTTTATAATTTAAACAGTCACTAAATATCTGCGACCGTATTTCATACTGATCTTTTCGACCGCGTATAATCTGATCCGCCCGATGAGAACTTTTAAAAGCTGGATTTCTAAAATTTTCTATATTCGCGTCATTCGATTATCCGGAAAAGTCTGGTTATACACTTAAGCGATTGTCAAAATCTCAAAAGGATATTGACCTTTTTTGAAAATAGTTATATACGTATGAAAAATTTATAATAATCTTCTACTATCATGTACAAAATAAATCATTGATGGTTTTAATTGTATTTCCATTCAGTCATCTACATTGATCTAACCGCATAAAAGCAAAAGGTCTTTTGTAATAATGAATCCTTAAGAAATGATCAAATGATCGATTTAAAGATTATGAGATTGGAGCGGTGATGGGAGCTGCCGCGTGGACGCCCAGTGCAGTCCATGGGAAAAAAAAGGGAAAATCGCCGTTAAAATTGAGAAGGCCGGCAGCGGCGTGCGCGTGACTCCAAAAGAGAGAGGAAGAGAGAGAGAGAGAGAGAGAGAGAGAGAGAGAGAGAAACGCAAAGATAAAAAAGGAAAACAACAACAAGCGAGCGACTGAGGGAGAGTCACGCGCTCGCTGTAATTTCTCTCGTGTGTATATATATATAGGTATACCGCGCGCGAGCGATCGGTATACATACAGTGGCGCACAGGTGAACACCTATCTGTGTTATTGGGTCAATCCTTAGCGCGCCTTTTTACCCCGCGTATGTATATAGAGCCGTGAAAAAAGATCGGCAGCTCTCGGGGCGCTATATATACATCAGAGCGCCGGCGCAGTGAACGTAAGGAAAACCCGTCTTTGCCCATTGCGAGAGGTCTGCCCCGCGGTACGTTGAACCTTTATATATGTATATATA
>UELV01178625.1:0-11970 GCA_900490015.1 Megastigmus stigmatizans | reverse complement strand
CACATATATATATACGTGCTGATGCAGAGAAGGTACAGCGAGAGATGGACGAAGAGAAAGAGAGAGAGAGAGAGAGAAAGTTGCGTTTTGTCAGTCGGTGAGCCGAGGCCACCCCAAAGTTGTTCACGCCTATCTGGAGCGGGTGCGCGCAACCGCGCCGACCGGCTATCGTCGCCAACGCGCGCGAGCCACGATAATTGGCCAATTAAAACGCGCGCACCGGGGCTTCTCTCTCTCACTCTCTCCTCTTACTCTCTCGCTCTCTCGGGTTACCTGCGCCATCCGATAATTATACGGTATCGCCCAGCGGTTCCGCGCACAACCTGTGCACTCACATACACACACACACACGTGTGCACGTGGCTTTTCCGCGCTTGCCGGTCCCCCACACTGGACGGATAGCGTGAACGTCGAACATAACGACAACGATAATAGAATGAAGGGACCGAGAGAAGAGAGAGAGAGAGAGAGAGAGAGAGAGAGAGAGAGAGAGAGAGAGGGAGAAGGATTTCGTTATTTATTTGGTACACGGGGTTGTGGAGAGGTCTTTTTTGCATGGGCTGAGGACTGTGGAACGACAGTGAATGTGTCGCTTGCTTATACTTATATAAAGGTAATTGTGGGATATCGAGAATTAATTCAATTATTTATATACATATGTATTGGACTTTATGTTTGGACTGGAGTAGGTATACTATTCAGTCAATATAGGGATAATATTAATTGATATGGTTTATAAGTATTTATTGTGCACCCAAATCTTTGATAGATATAAAAGTCTTAGGTTTTTAACCCACACTCCTAAAGCTTATAAATTGTACAATTTTATTTGCATATCGAGTGTCAGCTAGTTTCAAATATATACCTTAAATGTACCAATATCAAATGTATGTAAGTATTCAATAAAAAAAATCAAGTTACTCTGTAGAACTCATGCTTTGATTCTCTAGTAAGTATATGGTATCTACTGATTAAAGTTCATCCAAACACAATGAAGAATAACTTACCTTAAAATAAATAACCTACGTGTTACGGAGAAAAGCGTTCAAAGGAAAACATCTAGAGAAAGTCGAAGAAAAAAGCATGGAGTGGAGCGTTGACGGTGATGCCGTTGGTCGCAATCGACTATTCCGATTACGCGGCTTTGGATTCTCTATATCCGCATACTTCCACCATATACATATACGAGGGTATATAAATCAATGTGGAGGATAAATTCCATGGTTCTGCAGCGCTTATACACTCGCCGCTTCTTCCTTCTCCCTTATTCCTTTTGCGAGCGGCGCTTCATACCTCTCTTTTTACCGTTCCTTCTTTTTCTTTTTGTTTACCATCGATTGGCCGAATAAAAAATATAGTAGCGGCTACCTCGAGTTTCACGTTGATCCTCGGTTTGATTGGATATTGATTCGAGCGCGGCGTTTCGTTTAAAATTAAAGGAATGCCATTTAAAAAAAAGGGCTGTACCCCTGCTACCGGAGCCATCGGCTGAATTATTAATTTGGTCCAGAACGTTTCTGTATAATGCAACACGATATAAACGCGAAAAGGGAGGATTTAATTCGGCGAGCGGTCACTTTTTAAAGTGCCGCAGCGCTTTATAATTGACGGAAAGTTATATTTTCGATTTAACTTTATTAGGCACGATTCAATTTCCTTCCACAACGCGTTAAAGAGTTTTTCTTTTTCGAATACGTTGCGCATTTGCGCAAGCTGCGGTTTATACTTTCCATATACCCAAAAGAGTAAAACACTTTTGTTTACCCGAAAAAGAGGAATTGAACGCAATGTTTCAAAAATACTTCCGACGCGCGAAGCAGCAATTCCAGGAAATCTCCCCTCTCGAACAAAGTTGTTTCATAGTCCATTTAGTCGAGAATTCTCTCTTCTAATACCCGTTCCTTACCCCAATAGCACGACGCGGCTTCGCGCGTATAATTACAAGTAGCAGAAATAAAAAAAGAAAAACGTGCCGCACACGTGATCTCGCAACTCCTCCTCGGTAAAAATTCAATTCCCAATTCCTTGTTGCGCACGAGCGACGAGTATAAAGTGAGTGGGGAAGTGACTTTTTCTTTTCTGGCCCGACGTCGGCCAAGATGAGCGGGCGATTAACCAGCAGTAGTTAGCGGCAGAAGTTTGAGTGGCTTTAAGCTATTTCTGTGTCGAGATCTACTTTGCTTTTGTGATGCTTCATTGCCATGGTTTCTGTAAAAGTGAGTGTAAAAGAGTTGTGGCGGAACGAGGGATGAGCTCGTGCCTCTCTTTTTTGAAAAATTGAAGGGAGATGAGCCGTGGCCAGTGGAGGAAATTGAATTAGTCGAAAATTTGGGTGCTTAAGAGTTGTCGCGATCCAATGAACCGTTTCGTTACGAGAAAGAAAAATACTTTTTATACAGGAATTATTTCAAATATATTTACTGATTTTTCATTATCTTAAGTTCGGTGGAGATGCTTTTCTCTTGCGAACGCTATATTCTAACCAAAAATTCAGGTTGTTTCGATTTCAGGCATTTTTATATTCAGGTTAGAAAAATTTGTGAAACTTATGTTCGTATAAGTGCAATGTTGAAAAATCTGCGTCAAGATTTCGTTGATGGTAAATTTTTTTTTTAAATAAAGACAATAATTCTAATAGGTACTCGGTGAAAGCATCGATAACTTAATTGAACAAAAAATGATAAAATTCAACGAATCGCTATCTTGTTAAAGGCCCTTCGCAAGGGTACATACCGAGTTTGTCAGCTGCTTCTCAGTAGTGCACGAGACGCGTGTCAGGTCTCTTTTTCTCCAAGTGGGAAATATCGATGGTTACGCGGAAGAGCCGTGATTGCTTAGCCGTCAGGCCAAAAATTCATTATAACCCCGGTGTTTTTTTTCGATTATAAGCTCGATGGTAGCGCGTTTTCAAAAGCCGCGACGAGAAGTTCTTCCAGGCGGTTAATGACTTTGTCAAAGTGCGCGGTCTCGGAAAAACGAGAGTTAATAGAGGTTGTCGCGCAAGCGCAAGCGCGCGTCTAATTTTCTCTCTCGAAACGCGCGGCTTGAAAAACGAGCTCGATAATTACTTGGCTTTCATCAGCGGTCGCGACAGCTTACACACACTTTTTTTTTATTATTCAAAAAAGAGCAAAAGTGGCCGTGGTTTATTTTTGGCCGAAACGAATAACGATCCAGAGATTTCGAATGACTAATTTACTGTGAAATCCAATTAAAATATAATTATAGAACGAATAATACATATATACTCGATCGGTAAAACCGTGTCATTGGCCATGACGCATCCACCCCTCCATCAGCTGAAATCCACTCGTAGTTATTTTTATTAATATAATAGTTTCGTATATTCAAATCGGCAGCAGTAAGAATATAAGTATACACCCCGGCAGAGCGTCAACATCTCTCGCGGTATACCGCTGAGAGTCGAAACAATAAATCCCATCTCCGCGTATCCTCGACCCAAAGTCCATTCATCAAAACAACACACACGCACACACTGCCACAGCGAGAAATCGCTTTTTCTCGCCTCGCTATCTCTCGCCGTCATCATTGTTATCTCCCGCACATCCCGCGACAAACGGGCCGCAATAAGGTAAACAATCCCCCCTCGTCGTCGTCGACGTTCAGCCTAAATAATGTAACACTACACACACTCTCTCTCTCTCTCTCTCGTAATAAGCGACTATAACGAGGACTGCGAGAGAAACTATTACATACACGGGCGAGACGTATAATTCGGGGTGTATCGGGTGCGGCGGTGTCGTCGATCTTCCGGGCGCTAATGCCATCGGAAAAGAGAGAATCGGGCCCCAAGGAGGTGATTAAGCCACCTCGGCAGCACATATATACAGTAGCCCCTAAATGTCGCCGTCCTTGTACACGGATACCCCGAGACCTGTTATACGTATACAATATAGAGGGGCGAGGGGTAGATATCGCTTACGCGTTATTATTGCAGCGAGACACACATATATACAAGACAACACACCCGATGGTCGAGCTTGGGTATAGCTGGTTGCGCGTTGAGCCCTTACACGCATTTCTCTCTCCCCGGGGGGTTGCGACGAGAACGCCAAGTTCTGCTATAGCCTGAGATATCGTGTATACAATGTGTATGTGTGTGTGTGTGTGTGTGTATGTGTGTGTGTATGTGAGAGAGAGAGAGAGAGAGGCCAACTGTCGTGCGAAATGTGCGTGTCGGGTGGCTGCCGCAGCATGCGGGCTTCTTCGATCCGAGCACTGCTTGATATTGCCTATACGAGCTTGGGATATCTTGCTTTTTTTACGCGGATTTCAATTATGGTGAGCTTGCGATGCATTAAATGCGTTGTTTTTCTTTTTTTTCATTGTGGTTGCGGGTGGTGGTAAATAAATTGATCAGCAGTTTTTCAAATTTGTATACTTTATTTGCTTATGATTAATTTGAATTTGAACCGATCTACGAGTGATTTTGATCATGTACATATACGCTTATTTTTATTATAGCACAAGTTGATCGAATGGGTATCAAGTCTTGCGATTGCTCGAAATCCCACGAATATCCTGCGCTCCCAAAACGTAACTTGACTTTTCACTCGATTAGACTTGGAAGAACAATAACCCGGTACTGCACTCGGACCAATCACCGGCACATCTGTTAAATGCTCAAAGAACCGCACGTAATCCCTGTGGCAGCTATCGATCATTACCAAATCTTCTCTCTCTCTCTCTCCAGCATCCGCCGCGTCATCTTTATCGGCCCGAGCGCATAAATCCAGCGACATCAGCCCTTATACACAATGGCATCCGTATACTTTTATCGGACTCCACGCGCCACCGCCGCCGCCGCCGCCGCCGAAACGCAGAGAGCACGCGAGCGATCGGAGCGCCGTGGAGAAGTGGCTAGGCGGCAAGCGCGGTGCTTTATGGCGCGTCAAATTAAAAGATTCGCTCCACCCCTCGGCCCTCTATATACATCTCTATATACCCCCGGCACCGCACACGCTTAACCGTGTGATCCGATCCACTGCGCGAGCAGAAGCTACACCATCCTGATCGCCCTTTAAATTCTCTTCGTGTATATATATTCGGCCGAGATGCGAGTTCTCGAGTAACGAGCAAGATAATCCGAGCTCGCACAAGAGAGAGAGAGAGAGAGAGAGAGAGATAATTCGCGCCTAATGGCCATAGGTTTATAACGGCCCTGTTCTCGCCCTCCTCGTCCCGGCAGATGCTCGGTTTTTAGTTTCGATCCCTGCGCTGTCGCCTATAGTCGGCGCCGTGGCAAATGAGCTCTGATAGCTCCTGGGACTTGGACCGAGACATCCGTGACGAGCGAGTCTTATCCGTTATATCTTCGACCCGACGTGTATTGATGGGACTGCGCTGCCGCGTCCCGTCGCATTAATACTGCCAATTAAGTGTCTTTTTTCGTCGCCTTCACCGTGATTTTCTGTGTGTTTTATAACGAGTGCCGCGCTCTTTTATTGCGCAACGCTTGATTTATTTGTACAAAGAATTACGAAACCATTTCGAGATTATCTGTATAATAATCAGCGACGCAATTAAGAGCGTAAGAAAATTACACATTTTTACATTAGCGAATTTTCGTTTGACACACACGGTCTGGTTTTTAACGTCATTATTTTAAGGGCTTCTCAATACGTGCGCGATTTTAATTGAAATTTTATTAAAAATTACATTTTAATTAACGTCGCATTAATTAATGCGCAATAATTAAACGTAAAAATATGCTGTTACCTTATCAGCACCGCTTCTTCCGTTTTCCAAAAAAAAAAAAAAAAACAACCAAGCGCAAAAGGTATACATCGACGCGCGGATTTTTTAATTAAAGAAAAAAGGATAATAAGCTTGCGATGTAAAAGTGTCCTTTTTTCTTTGTTCGTTGCACTGGCCAACTGCTGCTGCGAAATTATTTGTCGCTAGAACGTTAAAATCGCATAATGCCAGTGTACAGAGCTCACGTTGGCCGTGTGTGAGTGTATTCGCTATCGGTGTCTATACGTGAATGCACACATGTATAGGCTTGGGGGTGTGTAGGGGTGGGGGATGGAGGCCGACGGTGTTCGAGCCCTGCTTCATGGAGCACGTAAATTTAATTCGCACCTAATGACATTACGCTGCCACGTCGTTTGGAATATTCCGCGATGATGATGCGCGCGAATTAAACGACGTAAAACCGCAATCGCGAAAGTTTCAATTTTCATTAGCACGTGTACTATATATATTCGATGCTGCATCCCTGTTCCTCCATCCTCTCGTGCCATGGTTCGAGTTTCGCGTTGTATCGGATGGGTATACGACGGGCACAATGGGACTGCGGCTCTGTTTCGTTGCGAGCGATATACAGACCCGGCAATTAGTCAAATTCGGAACGGATTTCGATTCTGCATGGTCTATGAGATGATGCGGGGGAATTTAATTTATTGTTTCGCTTTAATCTTTGCGAAAGAGGTTGAACTCGGGATGAATATTATTATTTTCTTGGCGATGGAATGAAGTCCGTTTTTTTCAAATTTTAATTTATGTAAAGTAAGATACACAATCTTAAAACCTTTCTGTGTTGATAATGTACTCACAGCGAATACCCACAGTGTAGGTATTAATTGCAGCCCAATTTTATAGACTACGTTGTTATTTAAGATATACTTGAATATAGGGACTGGAGGGATTATTTTCTTGTTCTGTTAAAACAAAAGTTATTTAATTAAATGTAACAGTTTTTTTCATTATTTTTTTCGATGTTTAAAAATCCTGTTTTTCTTTAATATTTTAAACGAGATTTTCTCTTGTTTCTCTTGTAAACGAGGCTTATAAAAATTTACAAAATACGGTTTAAAAGAGTTCTTAATCACGTATTATGCTGAATACCTATTGCAATAGTTTTCATTAAAATCAATTTAGTAGTTCTTGTGTTATTTTCAAATACTAGGTATTATTATTGGTTAATTCATTTTTAAATTTTATACAAAAATTCATATGAATGAATATGAATATATATATATATATATGTGTGTGTACAAATTATATAAATTTGAGTTTTTTCCTGTCAACTTTTAATTAGTAAAAATTGCATAAATGCGAAATTTTCATATGAAAAATTTTATATTAAAAGCTTGCTTGCTGTTTAAAATACACTTATACATTAACAAAAAAAAAACAGTAAAAGGATCTTTCATATTTTTTAGAACTGGAATGAATTTCGATGACTGAATAATATGTGTTAAAAAAATAAAACTTTATCCAAACAAAAATTTGAGATCAACACCTTTTCCACCGCATCGACGATATACGTGTATTGAATGTAAGATTGTAAAAACTGTGCACGAAATCTAACGAAAACCAAATCATCCAAAATACCGATAAAGTTTATATCTCAAAAAGTCGACTACTCGAACAATTTGTTACTAATTATTAGTAGCACTCGTCCGCACTATAGCGTGCAGAAGAACTATACACGCCTACGAATTCTCGAGGCGATTCGCGCATCCATCAAATGGCCGTGCGCCGCCGCAGCAACTCAAATGAAAGTCTCGCATCGTAATTACAACGAGCGAGAGAGAGAGAGAGAGAGAGAGAGAGAGAGAGAAAGAGTCAAACTCTCGCGGCATCCGCTTTCCATCTGCGGCCGCTAAATTATTTTTGAAGGCGTGTGCGCGCACGGCCGAGTCGCTAGACTGTGCATGAAAAACGTAGCAGAATGGAACGCCGCGAGATGCTGTGTTTTCCCCCTCCCCCGTCCCCCTTTCGAGCCGAGAGCGACGCGGCCGCTTTCAAAGTCCAGATGTGTGTTTCTATGTATATAATGTATGTTGCAATATCGGCCTTTGTGCGCGGTTTAGTGTATATGCGTGTTTGAACGATGAATTTAACGTGTTTATCCGCTGGAAGCGCCGTGGAATTATTTCGTCGGAGCTGATGCATTATACGATGTATGTTATTGCGAGAGCGCCGTTGGTGCTTTTCACGAGATGCAAATGATTTTTACGACTCTGCGTTTGCGAGGAAGATAATAATTTCGTACGATGTGACGAATGATATCGAGCTTATTACATTGTCTTTCATTGAATTTTAATTTATATTAAATATGGTTGAGTCGGAATACTAGATCTTGTTAAATTTTGAGTACCTGTACTTGTTAGAAAAATACTCGAGTGTAACTAAAATAATTAAACGCCACATCAACACACACGTGATGAGAAAAATGTGAAATTGTAATCATTGGTTAAATCGTCCAATCTGAAAATAGCCCTCGCCACAGTTCCACCTACAAAGTCAAATTTCAGGATAGTCTCAAGATAGCTCAGCTCGACCCCGGAGCACTGAAATCACCCAAAGTAAGAACAAAAAAAAAGAGCTGAAAAAGGAAACCCAGAGAGAGAGCGTTCCGTTCATCCAAAACCCGCAGACTTCAATCAATCGACTCCCAAGAAGAAGAGTCGGTCATTCCAGACATAGCTGCATCACACGCGACACACACACACACACACACACATAGACACTTTCCCTCGTGTCTCTTTTTACTCCACCCATCCAGTCGCACTCGTCTCTTCCGTGACTGACATCCCTTTTACCCCCCGAGCCGCTACTGCTGTTCTTTTTCGTTCTCGTGGTCGCGCACGCGCTGGCTGCAGTGTCAAGTGACAAACGGGCCCGCAACAGCAACAGCGGCAGCAGCCGTTGGTAGTCGTAGTAGTCGTCGTCGGTCGTCGGTCGTCGGGCTGGATATAATTTGTCAGGAAATCACCCAATTAGCCTCCCAGTTATGCGGCCCAACAGATTTAACCAATTAGTTTAGCTATGCGAGCCCCCTAATACATTTTCACCGCCGCCGCTCTGCAATACGTGTCTCTGTGTGTCTGTGTGCGTGCGATGACGAGATATTAGGGCGAGAGTGTGATTCGCAAGGGCGTGATTGCGAAGAGATGAGTCGCGCGAGTATATGAACGTGGACGCGAGGCTCGCGCGTCTTTCCTTTTTGCTTTTCGCAGCGATCCGAGCTTATATTAACTCGTCGGGGTCTAAATGTGTATATTTGCCACTATACACTTGATACGTTTTTGTACGGGACATTGCCAAGTGTTTTGTTGATTGCTTTCAAGCGGAGAATTTATTGAAAAAAAAGAATTCTATTTCTCTCGTGCAAGATATCGTGTAATCTTTTTTTTTTGAATGAGTTATATAATTGCTTTAGAAATTACTGAAATGAACCGACGGAATAATGCCGACGCTTATACTCCTAAGCTTCGTAAATACAATTTTTGTAATTGATATAATATTGAATGTAATCACGTTTTTGCAAAAAGGTTTTAAAAAGAAAGTTTCGTCAATTGTTTAATATTTTGTTTTATTATTTCGCTTTTGAATTAAGAATAATGAATTAAGTTGAATTTATAAAGAATTGTACATCCATACCCAATTATTCATTTTAGAATTTATATTTTAGCTATGTGTCAATTAGATAGCCAATAATAAATATTCACTGGCTTCTCTCATATAAAATTATCAAGACAGATTGGAATTAAAACAATATTCGAAACATCATACCAGCTTAGCATCGCCCCTTTACAAAACCCTCCAGTAAAAAGATCCATAAAAAATGTAAAAAACCAGCTAACCCGCCCATTAAAATACTTTGCGCAAAACAGCACGCAATGCACATACGCACACTAAATACATCCATCTTGAGCTTCGCGTCAAATCGAGTCAAACGGACTAGTCAAATGGCATATTTCACTCCTTATTAAACCTCGGCCTCGCCTCTCTTGCCAATATATATACCACCAGCGAGAAAAAGGAGGAGACATCACACAGTAAACATCCAGCCTCGTTAATCATCCCTTGTGCACTGCACAATATAGGATAGATCTCGCATGCTCGACTTGGCGCACTTCACGGGCTATATATGCGACAGCGAGCGCTGGCCGAGAGAGAAATGGAGAAAGCTCTCGATAAAAAAGAGAACCAAAGCAGCCGAGAGAAAGAGAGAGAGAGAGAGAGAGAGAGAGAGAGTCGGTATAGAGGTATAGATTTAGCAAAGTGCGCATAGACGAGCGAAGAAGAGGAGGGAGGGGACACACAAGCAGCAATTTCACTTACACGTGTGTACCGATTCATTTTCTTTCTCTCTCGTTCACTCTCGCGAGAGCAGCTCGTGGAGGTGAAGCAATTTGTCTCACTAATGAGATGTCACCCCATCCGTCCGTGGCAAGTACGCCAGCGATCTCTCTATCTTTCTCCCTCCCTCTCTCTCACTCTCTCTCTCTCTCTTGCCTCATCGTTTTTTCATTTCCTTTTCTGGGCCCTCACTTTCTCGCTCTTCCTCGCTTTTTTCCTCTTCTTCCGCTTTGCTCTTCTTTATCTGGACGCTTCGTTAAGGAGAGTCTCTGCAGAGTGCGACCACTGAAATTTCGCATTCGAAACTATATTGCTCGATATGATGTGGCGGTCTTGATTTGTCGACCCTAAATATTCAGTGATTTACAGGACTGCGATTGATGTTTATCAACTTAGAGAAAATCTGTACATCATCTAGTTGCTGTAATAAAAATATGTTATAGGCATGGTTGAATAATAGAGGTATGAAATATTTGCTTATTTGCGCACCATCGGCGTAAAAAAACACACACATGCGCAATTTATCGCGCGATATCTATTCTTAGAGGACCTTTTTCCACCTATTCCCCGTCCCTCTTTATTTATATCGTTCGTTAAAGAAGGTAAAGAGGACGAGAACGAATCGATCGCCTTACAGGGAAAGAGCAAGAAGAAGCGATGGGTGTCCAACCGACCCTCTCGCCCTTCGGTATATCCTTATATACCTTACACGGCGACGCAAAAAAAGAGCTCGCAAGAAGAAAAATCAAGGAGAAAGAGAGAGAGAGAGAGAGATTGGAAGTCAAGCTCGTCCCCATTGATTTCTTCGGGGGTTCCAGTGTCCCTCGGCCAACGGCATTCGTCCCCGACGGAGCCGCGTCCACGACGATTCGTCTCTCTATCCCTCCTTTTATATATATGTATATAGCTCGTTCACTCGCACGTGCGGGCGGCCTCCTCTTCTTTTTCTCTCTCCCTCTCGATCTCATCCACCAACTGCGAGAAGATAACGAATCGCTCCTCCACCAATTGATAAGGTTATCAATTTGTCGTTAACTGATTTTTCTCCCGACTTTGTCTCTCGACGACTTCTCTCTCTCTCTCTCTCGCCGCGTGGCTTTTGCGCTAATTCTGTCACGTGCCCCCGACAGACGACTGTGATTTAGGGGATGCTGCCCGACTTGTATACGTAATTGTTTTCCGAATGCGATCTGCTGAGGGTTGCCCTGGTGTTGACTGCTTTAGGATATTGTTTTATCATGGTTTTGGGACGTATCGTTATGTCTTATAAGGGAATGGGAAATTTCTTTGTGTTTAGAAACTGTAATTCTAACAACTATTACCTTGTCACTTATTTCTCACATGAATTTTTTTGTATTAAGCTAAAGCAGTTTATGATACAAGTGATATTCACTAAATAATCATATTTGTTATTAGGTGCACAACTTTGCTTCCGCCGATTTTTTCGAAAATTTGAGGCTTTATTCTGAAAAAGTGATTAGTTGTTTATGATTCAAAGTACTGTCCGTCACTAGCCACTACTTTTTGCCATCTTTCGGGCAATTGTCGGATACCATCTCGAAAAAACGATGCGTCTTTTGAGGCGATCCACAAATCGATCCATTCTTTGACTTCTTCATAAGAATGGAAATGCTGCTCAGCTAGGCCATGTGCCATCGATCGGAACAAATGGTAGTCGGAAGGAGCAATGTCTGGAGAGTACGGCGGGTGGGGTAAGACTTCCCATTTTAGGGTTTCTAAGTATGTCTTGACGGGTTTTGCGACATGTGGCCGAGCATTGTCATGTTGCAGGATAACTTTATCGTGTCTCTCTTGATACTGTGGCCGTTTCTCCTTCAATGCTCGACTCAAACG